>JAHVYB010000147.1:109582-128148 GCA_020623695.1 Calonectria henricotiae
AAAGGGATTTTAAATGGAAAAATTATAAATAAAAAAATTAAAATAAAAAGATTTTCTTAACTCCTAAAAAAATTAAAAAAAAAAAAAAAAAAAAAATATTTTATTTTTTAATATAAATAAGTTAAATTGAACAATTAAATAAAGGGTTTTTTTTTAAAAAAAAAAAAAAAAAAAAAAAAAAACTAATTTTATTAATTATAAACTAGATTTAATAATTATAAATAAATACATTTTTAATTTCTTAGATATTTAAATTCTAGCCTAGACTATTAATTTTCTATGACTTTTTAAACTATCTTATATAGTATTTATTAGTAACCTCTGTATTTCTTTTTAGCCTTGCTTCTATTATTATAGTTCTTAATAAACCTTATAGTATCTATAGTTCTTTCTAGCTACTAATTATACTAGCTATTATTAATATCTTCTAAGAACCTTTCTTCTTCTAGCTTTATATCCTTAAATTTACCTAAAATATATTTATTTATTATCTTATTAATCTTTATATACTTCTTTTAAATAAAATCTTTATTATTAATATTAATATTATTCTTTTAGAATAACTAAAGCTTAAAATTAATAATTTTTATCTTTTAAAATAATATAAAATTAGTAATTTTAGTCTTAGATAATATAAATAGCTTATATTAAAGGAAGATCTATTTAAAGTATTTAACTAGGTTAGAAGGGCATTTAGTATAAAGCTTACTATTAGTATATTTTAAGGTAAAAGGATATAATAGATTATAAATAATATAATATTTAAAATATAGTTTAGATTTAGTTATTTTTAATAATATTAAAAGTAGGCTAGAATATATTAGTCTTAGTATAATAGGAAAGCTATTTTAAATATTAGGATAGGTTTAATAGAGTTTATTATCTCTAATATTAAAAGGATATTAAGATTATAAAATATATAAAGTTAATTATTTTATTGGTTAAAGTAAAAAGAGACTAATACTATAGTTATTTAAATACTAATTATATCTGCTCCTAGAATTGCTTAGTTAAGCCTTCTATTTATATTTTAATTAAATATAAATATATATTAAAAGATAGAGGCTATTAGTATTTAATTTACTATAGTAAATAAATATTACTTTAATAAGAAAATCTAGTCTTTATAATATTAAAGTATTATATATTTTAAGGCTAAGATTAAGCTTATTTTTTAGAAATATAAACTACTTAAGAGAAAAGATCTTAATAATAATAATATTAAAAAGTTAATTATTTTATTAGTTAGGGTAAAAAGAGACTAATATTATAGTTATTTATATTTAGTTAAAATATAAGTAGGAGGCTTAACTAGGCAACTCTAGGAGTAAATATAATTAGTATTTAAATAACTATAATATTAGTCTCTTTTTGCCCTAACCAATAAAATAATTAACTTTATATATTTTATAATCTTAATACCTTTTTAATATTAAAGATAGTAAACTTTATTAGACCTATCCTAATATTTAAAATAGCTTTCCTACTATACTAAGACTAATATATTCTAGCCTATTTTTAATATTAATAAAAATAGCTAAATCTAAATTATATTTTAAATATTATATTCTTTATAATCTATTATATCCTTTTACCTTAAAATATATTAATAATAAACTTTATATTAAATACCTATCTAATCTTATTAAAACCTTTAAATTAAAGCTTAAAAAGAAAGAGCTTCTTAGGCTATTTAGAACCTTTATTATTAATCTTAAATTATTCTAAAAAATATAACTTTTTAAATTTAAGTTCTATATACTTAAAAAGAATAATCTTAATACTAATAATAAAGGGTTTATCTAAGAAGAGTATAAGAAATTTAATATTATTATAAAGAAATTAGATAAAATAGTATTTAAGGAGATAATTAAAGCAAAGGAAGCTTTTCTTAGAGAAATTAATAGCAATAGATATAATAAGTAGTTGGAAAGGATAATAGATATTATAACCTATATTAAAAACCGCGATAAAAATAGGTCTAAGAGTAAGTATAAAGGTTAATAGATACTATATAAGATAGTCTAAAAGGTTATAGAAAATTAGTAGTTTAAGCTAGATTTTAAATATCTAGGAAATTAAAAGTGTATTTATTTATAATTATTAATACTATAGTTATTTAAACACTAATTATATCTACTCCTAGAATTGCCTAGTTAAGCCTTTTACTTGTATTTTAACTAAATATAAATAATAATATTAAATTTATTATTTAATAATAAAATATACTAAAGTTAATATTAAATTATTAGTTATTTATAAAAATATAATTTTAATTTAAATAATTTTTAAAAGATATTTATAGAAAATATAAATAATAATAATAAGTAGCTTAATAATTTAATATAAATAATTAAATTTAAAATAAAATAAATATAAAAAACTCTAATATATTAAATTTTTTAATTTTTTTTAAAAGAAAAAAACCCCCCTTTTCTAATTACTTAACTTAACCTATATAAAATAGGATACTTTCTTATTTAGTATTTAATTAGATTTTATAAGGAGTAATAAGAGCTTTAATTATAATTATTCTAGTTATAATTATTACCTATAAAAACCCTAATAGGGAAAAATAACTAGTTATAATAATCCTTTTATTCTTTTTACCTATTTTCCTAGGCTAGGGGCTAGTACAAGGAATTAAACCCTAGTCTCTATAAAAAACACAATATACTAACTATTATACTATACTACCCTTGTTTATCTACTATAGTAAATTGGATACTAATAGCCTAGATCTCTCAATGTATATATCTATATATAAAGTCGGATTTAGGAGGGATATTACCTTTATAGATAAGGCAGTATTAGAATAATATTTTAACTAATATTATTTATAGGTATACTTATAGGTATATTTATAGGTACGTTAAAATGTACTAATTCTAGCTATTAGCTATCTTTTTATTATGTTTTATTTCTATTAGAGAAAGCTTTATAGTTTTTATCTTATATTACCTTTAGGCTTCTAAGGTAATTATAGGCATAAGGGTAATTATACTATAGGATTTAAAAGTTTAAAGGTTTAATATGCTTCTTAGTATTATTACTTTATTAAGCTATCTCTTTTCTTAGGGGGATATAAATTACTTTTATACCTTAATACTATACTATCCTAATATATTATATAATTATAATTAATATAATATAATATTAATAATTATTTATTAATAAAAAGAAATAAAGTTACTTTATTATTAATAAGCTAATTATAGTAGTATAGTATAATAGTTAGTATACTATATTTTTTATAGAGACTAGGGTTTAATTCCCTGTACTAGCCCCTAGCCTAGGAAAATAGGTAAAAGTATTATTATAACTAGTTATTTTTCCCTACTAGGGTTTTTATAGGTAATAATTATAACTAGAATAATTATAATTAAAGTTCTTACTACTCCTTATAAAATCTAACTAAATACTAAATAAGAAAGTAATTTATTATTCTAAGAGTATATTTAATATTAGTACCTTAAACTATTTTATATAATTCTAAGGTAAGTATACTTTAGGTTATATACTAGTTCTTTATTAAGCTATATATAATAATATTACCTTTTATTATAAATTCTATATTATCTATCTCTTTATTACTAATTATAATAATATAGCTAATCTATAAGCTAAGGTCTTTATTATTAGCAAATAATCTATTAATAAATATAAAAAGCTTTATTATTATAAGATTAAGTAAGATATACTTAAGTCCTAGGTAGTATAGTATAGTAGCTAGCACGCTGTGTTTTTTATAGAGACTAGGGTTTAATTCCCTGCACTAGCCCCTAGCCCAGGGAAATAGGTAAAAAAGGGTTATTATAATTAGTTATTTTTCCCTACTAGGGTTTTTATAGGCAATAATTATAATTAGAATAATTATAATATAAAGCTCTTATTACTTCTTATAAGATCTAACTAAATACTAAATAAGAAAGTATCCTATTTATATATATATAGGTTAAGTTAAGTAATTAGATAAGGGTTTTTTTATTTTTAAAAAAAAACCATAATATTATTACTATGGATATTAATAGCTATAACTATAAATATTAAATCTTATCTTAAAGTTCTTAAGTAATAATTTATCCTAATACTTCTAAATAAGGTTTTTTAATATTATTATCTAAAGATTATTTTAGTAGGCTTAGATAGTCTCTTTTATCTTAAAATAGTTTTAAATCTTTTTATATAGTATTTTATATAAATATCTTTTCTAAGTACATAAGATAATATAATAATCTTATACCTTTCTAGTAAATATAATTAATAATACTTTAATATATCCTTTAATTAATATAATAATTTATTTATATTTATCTTTAAAAAAAGCAATCTTAATTAACTAAAAGTTATATTATTTACTATTAAGATATAAAAATAATTTATATCCTCCTATAAAAAGGAATAACTTAATAAGGTAATAATACTAAGGAGTATATTAAACCTTTAGACTTTTAAATCCTATAATATAATTACCCTTATACTTATAATTACCTTAGAAGCCTAAAGGTAATATAAAATAAAAACTATAAAGCTTTCTCTAATAAAAATAAAATATAATAAAAAGATAGCTTTCCTAATAGCTAGAATTAGTATATTTTAATATAGTGGTATAGTGCAGTAGTTAGCGCGCTGTGTTTTTCACAGAGACCAGGGTTCAATTCCCTGCACCAGCCCCCGGCCCAGGAAAATAGGTAAAAAGAAGAACAAAGGGTTATTATAACTAGTCATTTTTCCCCACTGGGGTTTTTATAGGCAATAATTATAACTAAAAATAATTGTGATATAAAGCTCTTATTGCTCCTTGTAAATTCTAATTAAATGCTAAATAAGAAAGCATCCTATTTATATATATATAGGTTAAGTTGAGCAATTAGATAAGGGTTTTAAAAAAAAAAAAAAAAAAAAAAAATTTTAATATACCTATAAATATACCTATAAATATACCTATAAATAATATTAATTAAAATATTATTCTAATACTACCTTATCTATAAAGGTAATACCCCTTCTAAATCTAACTCTATATATAGATATATATATTATAGGGGGCTAGTAGTATATTAGCTATACTACTAGTATAGTTAAGTTAGCAACTAAGATTAGGAACCTTAGTTAGAAATAAACTAAGTTAGTTTAAATCTAGTAATACCTAAAGCTAAATTTTAGCTAGCTATATTAAATGCTAACCTTAGTAGCTTACTATATATTAGAGAGTAGATATAACTTAGGGATATAGATCTACTAGAGGTTTTAATACTAATAGTAATCTATATATAAGGGTTTTCCTTTAAAAGATTATTATATTATAGCTAGATAGTAGATAGAAATAATATAAAGAAATCGAAATATATATTAAGAAATCCAGGCTACTAATATTTAATTTACTTTAACAAATAAATACTATGTTAATAAGGAAATCTACTATTTATAATATTAAAGTATTATATATCCTAAGAATAAGATTAAGCTTATTCTTTAAAAGTATAAGCTACTTAAGAAAAAAGGCCTTAATAGTAATAATATTAAATTTATTACTTAATAATAAGATATACTAAAGCTAATATAAAACTATTAGTTATTTATAAAAAAAGACTTAATTTAAATAACTTTTAAGAGAGATTTTGTAACGGTCTAGTCCTGGCTCTAATGGAGGAAATAGCAAAGCTTTAATAGCTAGGCATTGAAGGGCCAAGGGTGGGCGCTTTGTGGGCTAGTTAATAAAGAGATATTATTTATGCTGTTGGTTTATGTTGATAGGATGGATTAGGCGCGTTGGGTCTATATAAGAGGTAAATATAATAAAGGTATATTATATCTAGTAATAGGTTAATTAGTTAAAGCAAATAATTAAAGGTAATTAAGTTATATTAAAAGCTAAGTTATACCCTAATAGTAATAACTCCTAGAAGTCTTAAATATATACTAGTGTAAGTAAGCCCTTGGAGTATCTAAGGCCCTAGTGCTAAGACTGTATACTCTAAGCTATGCCTTTTAATTGGTTATTATGCTGAGTAATAAGCCCTATTAATAAAAATAAGAAGTAGGTCTTTATTTGGACTTTTATTAGTATAGTAGTTTAATTCTAGAGTAAGTTGGTTCTGGGTTATAATAGATTTATAGAAAATATAAATAGTAATAATAAGTAGCTTAATAATTTAATATAGATAATTAAATTTAAAATAAAATAAATATAAAAAATAAAAAAAAAGGAACTAATAAAGAAAGGGAGGTCTAGGGAATCTAGACTAGTACCTTACTAGAATCTATAAATTACTATGGGATTATAATATAATAAAAATATAATAAGAGTATTATTTACTATTATATTAGTTCTTATTTATATAAATCTTATTTAGTTTAATTATCTTCTTTATAATACCTTTATTAATTATATTAATAAAGGTATTATATTACTTAGTACTTATTAATATAGTAAATAACTTTAATTTTTTTTTTTTTTTTTTAAAAAAAAACCCTTATCTAATTAATTAACTTAACCTATATATAAATAGGATACTTTCTTATTTAGCATTTATTTAGATTTTACAAGGAGCAATAAGAGCTTTATATCACAATTATTTTATTTACAATTATTACCTATAAAAACCCCAATAGGGAAAAATGACTAGTTATAAAAACCCTTTTTTTTTCCTTTTTTCCCTGGGCCGGGGGCTGGTGGGGGGAATTTAACCCCGGTCTCTGTAACACAGCGCGCTAACCACTGCACTATACTACTAATAACTTTATATATAAAGGTACTTTTACTAAGGTAAGTATAATAACTATAAACTCTCTTAGTATTTTTATTAATACTTAGAAAGTATTTTATTATAAAGGTAATTAAATATTATATTATACTTATTATATATTTATCTTAAAGTTTAAAAGATTAACTAAACTAGCTATTACTCTTAATCTATCCTTTAAAATCTTTATTTTTTTATAAAAAAAGTATTTTATAGCTTTCTAATAATTACTATAATTCCTTTTTTAAATATTACTTCTTTTTATTTATTAAAATTATCTTATAATACTTTAATTATTTTATTATTATAATCCTTAGAGTTCTTATAAGAATAGATTATATAGATAATATAATTATTAATTTATATTTTTATAAGGTTTAAGGGATTATCTTTTAATAAATTTACTTTCTTTTAATTAATAATTAAAAGGAGATTATATTTTATAATCTATTTAAAAAAATCTTATTTAATTTTTTCTTAGTTAAGATTAATAGTAATTCTAAGTATATTCTTTTCTTTAAATATCTTAGTAATTTAATTATAATATTCTTTGTAAAAAGGGTTATAAGGTAAATTATAGGATTTTTTATTATCTCTAGATCTAAGCTAGTAATAGGTATTTATCTAGATTAGTATTTCTTATAATAAATAAGGGGTTTAATAAAGTCTAATAGAAGGTTTTTATTAAGGATATTACTTTCTAAATTACTATTAAACCTAAGAGCTTACCTTTATAATTATATTTAGTATATCCTTTATATTTATATCTAATATCTCTTCTTTAGGGCCTTATTAATCTATAGAAAGCTCTATTAATTAGTATTAGATTCTAAAGAGAATAGATAAGTAATATTATTCTAGTGCTATTATAGGGGTTTAGGTTAATATATTTAATAATACTTAATTTTATATCTAATCTAGCTATTATAAGTTATATTAATAGTTTTCCTAGGTTATATAATCTAATAGCTTACTACTTAAGGCAGCTAGTCTTATAGCTAATAGGGTTATAATACTACTATTTATAATAATATTTTTTTTTTTTTAAAACCCTTATTAAATTGCTTAACTTAACCTATATATATAAATAGAATGCTTTCTTATTTAGCATTTAGTTAGATTTTATAAGGAATAATAAGAGCTTTATATCACAATTATTTTAGTTATAATTATTGCCTATAAAAACCCTAGTAGGGAAAAATGACTAGTTACAATAACCCTTTTTTACCTATTTCCCTGGGCCGGGGGCTGGTGCGGGGAATCGAACCCTGGTCTCTGTGAAAACACAGCGCGCTAACCACTGTACCACACTACCTTTATAATAATATAAAACTTAAATTTAATAAAAAATTCTTTTTAAAATAATTTAAGATTAATAATAAAGGTTTTAAATAGCCTAAGAAGCCTTTTCTTTTTAAGCTTTAATTTAAAGGTCTTAATAAGATTAGGTAAATATTTAATATAAAGATTATTATTAATATATTTTAAGGTAAAAGGATATAATAAATTATAAAGAATATAATATTTAAAATATAGTTTAAATTTAGTTATTTTTAATAATATTAGAAGTAAGCTAAAATATATTAGTTTTAGTATAAAAAGCTATTTTAAATATTAGGATAGGTCTAATAAAGTCTATTATTTTTAATATTAAAAGGGTATTAAAATTATAAAATATATAAAATTAATTATCTTATTATATTTTTATTATATTATAATTCTATAGTAATTTATAGATTCTAGTAAAACCTTTCTTTCTTTATTAGTTTCTTTTTTTTATATTTATTTTATTCTTAATTTAATTATTTATATTAAATTATTAAGCTACTTATTAAGGTATAAAAGTAATTTATATACTTTTAAAAAGAGGAATAGCTTAATAAGATAATAATATTAAAGAGTATATTAAACCTTTAGACTTTTAAATCCTAAAATATAATTACCCTTATATTTATAATTATCTTAAAAGCTATTAAACTAAACAGTTACACCAAAAATATAGCGCTACTCTAGTTAGTATAATATATTCTAATTTATCCTTTTATCGGTTTAATATACCCCCTTAGATAGATCACTAATTAAGGGGTCTATCTATATTAGATTTTACCTCCTTAATCCTACTAGGATTTAAACTTAAGGCTTTTAGGTTACTTTTATTAATAGTTATAGGTTAGCTTTGCCTTTAGCTTTAGCTTCCCTCTAAGACTTTTAATTATTAAACTAAATAGTTATACTAAAAATATAGTGCTACTCTAGTTAGTATAATATATCCTAATTTATCCTTTTATTAGTTTAATATACCCTCTTAGATAGATCACTAATTAAGGGGTCTATTTATATTAGACTTTACCTTCTTAATCCTACTAGGATTTAAACTTAAGGCTTCTAAGTTACTCTTATTAATAGTTATAGGTTAGCTTTGCCTTTAGCTTTAGCTTTCCTTTAAAACTCTTAATTATTAAATTACATAGTTATACTAAAAATATAGTACTACTCTAGTTAGTATAATATATCCTAATTTATCCTTTTATTAGTTTAATAAAAGCTTAAAAATAATATAAAATAAAAACTATAAAGCTTTCTGTTGGATTCCAAAGGGAATAGATAAGTGATATTACACTAGTGCTGTCACAGGGGGTTGGGTTAGTGTGTTTAATAATGCTTAATTCTTTATTTAATCTAGCTATTGCAAGTTATATTAGTGTTTTCCTTAGATTATATAACCTAATAACTTGCTGCCTAAGGCAGCTAGTCTTGTGGCAATAGGGTTATAATGCTGCTATTTATAATACTAGCACTTTTTCTTTTGTATATTAAATAATATATCTATATATATTATTTAAATAAATCTAATAAGCAATAAAAAGGGAATATATATTATTACTAAATATATATACCTAAATAATATAAAGAGAAGGATATGTTTTTACCTTTAGCTTATATTATATAGGCTTAATTATATATATTACCCTCTGTTACTTGTATTTAATCTATCCTTTAATATAAATTATAGCTTTATTTATATTAATAAGTTATTCTAGTGCCTTATTTAGGTTTGCCTTAGTTATTATATCTATAGGGTTATTATTACTATTAATCTATCTAATTTTATAGATTTTATATTTCTTATATAATTAATATAAAGCTATAATATTAATTATTAAGTATTTCTCCTTTATTATACCTAGTTTAATAAGGTACTTATAGAGTAAGTATAAGTTTATATAAATAATTATTAGGATAGGTAGTATACTTATTTAGTTAGTAATTAGCTTAAATATTATTCTAAGAGTATATCTAATATTAGTACCTTAAACTATTTTATATAGTTCTAAGGTAAGTATACTTTAGATTATATACTAGCTTTTTATTAAGCTATATATAATAATATTACTTTTTATTATAAATTTTATATTATCTATTTCTTTATTACTAATTATAATAATATAGCTAATTTATAAGCTAAGGTTTTTATTATTAATAAATAATCTATTAATAAATATAAAGAGCTTTACTATTATAAGGTTAAGTAGGATATACTTAAGTCCTTAATCCTAATTACTTATTTACTATTCTAATTATTTATTTAGCTCTTTAATCTCTTTATCTAATAGGTCTTAGTATTATATTATAATAGAAAGATTAAATAATGCTTTTAGTTAGTATATTATTATAATATATATATCTTATACGTATTACTTAATATATTCCTCTTTAGTAATCTTCTCTTTTAGGTTAATTATTTTTAATTTTAATATTTATTCTTTTTACTTAAGCTATAATTATAAGTTTTCTCTTAAGATTAGTTTATATTTATTAAAGAGAAGAGGTTATTATTATATTAGTACTTATTTAGATTTTACTATAAACTTTACTTTATTAAGTTCTTTTTCCTCTAAGTTATATAATAATTAATTACTTAATCTAAGTATATTATCTATTTATATTCTAATAATACTAAATATTTCTCTTAATTTAGAGATAAATAAGTAAAGGTTAAAAGTTAAGATTATTATATTAAGTTTATTTTAATAGTAGTTAAAATATATTATTTATTAGTATATACTTACCTTAGCTATCCTATAAAGTAATTTAATAATTCTTATAATTATTCCTTTTAGGAGATTATTATTAATTTGCTTTGGAGGGTATATTAGGATGGTTTTATTTAATTAGGTATTTAATTATATATATACTTAGGTAATATCCTATAGCTAAATAAATATTTCTTTCTTAATTAATAATAGGGCAATTATAATAATTAGCCTCTAGCTACTATATTAGATAGTAGGCGCTTATATAGAGTAGCTCCCTATATAACTATAACCCCATATAACCGCGATGCGTTTCCAGATATATAACTCTTCCACTAGCACTATAATTTATACTAAATACAAAGCAATCTTTATCCAATTTAACCTAAATTTTAATTATAAGTTTATTATAGCCTAATAATAAGATCCTGCTAACTAAAGCTCTTAAGAAAATCAAGAAAGGCAGCAAAATTATAGCCATTAGCTAATAATATTATATTACTTTATCTATACTATGTAACTAATGCAAGGGCGCCTAATATAGTATAAAAGCTAAGGAGCCTACTTGCTAGCTATTAAATATATAAGAGAAATACCTAATAAATTGGATTTTATTAGAGAAAAAGGCTGGCTATACTTATATATAGTAGGAGGTCTAGTCTTTTATAGAGCTAATTATTAGCAAGGGTAGGGATATAAGATTACTTAGTAATAATTAGGTTAATTATTTTCTTTAGTATTATAAGAAAGTTAAAATAAAGGTATTTTAATCTTTTAAGGTTTTATATTTATAGGCTATAAAAAAGGAAATAATACTTAAATAGTATAGTAATTTAGATAAGATTTTAATATAATAGAAGGTTAGATCTATCTATTTTTATAATATTAATAAATATAATATTATAAAATAAAAAATATAAAATTAAAAAGTAATTAGAATAATTTTAATATTCTATTTAATTATAATAAAAAGTAATTCTAATAATTAGATTATAATTATTAAGGTAGGTAGTACTTATAGAAGATGCCTTATACTATATATTACTTTTACTGGGATTAACCTCTAAGGATAGTAGTTTCTAGAGTATTTTCTAACCTAGAAATATACCTATAGCCCTTTGGGCTAGGCTAATTTAAATATTCTTTAAAAGTAGCTAATTAAGATATTTATCCTAGAAATAAAGCCTTAATAGAAGGGATAATAGAAAGTTCTTATTTTTAATGGTTATAAGTTATATATTCTTATTATATTTATATATACCTATTAGGAGCATTAAATATAGCCTCTTTATCTTCCTTTATATATCTTATAAGCTATATAACCTCTTAATCTTAGTATTTTTAGTCCTCTAAAGATTACCTTCTATAAAGAAACTTGTAAATATGCCTCTTTTAAAATAGCTACCCTAATTTAAAAATAATGCTTCTTAGAATACTATAAAATAGCCTCTATAAAAGCTATATTATTAAGGAACCTTTAAAAGGGATTTTCTATAGCTAGGATTTATCCTATTAATATTAAGAAGCTATTAGTATAGATAGTTTACTCTAAGGCCTTACCCAAAGTATCTTCTCTATCTTCTATACCTAAATACTAAAAAAGAGATAATAATAATATATTATATATACCTAAGAATATAAAGTATCTATATTTATAGTTTAAATTAATAGATAATAAGTTTAAGGGTATTTATTATAATATATATACTTTAGTAAGAAAGGCAAGGAAAGGGCTTAATAAATAATTAATAATAATAGCTAATCTAAAGATTAAATATAATCATCTTAAGGCTAAAATAGTATTAATATAGCCCATAGAAAGGCAGGCTATTAAATATAACCCTAATAAGGCATTTATATTAATTAAGCAAATTAAAAAGGCCTGCCTTAAGAAATACTGTTATATAGAGTGCTAGACTATAAGATTATAAGCTCAAGCTAAAGAGAATATAAATAAGGATATATTATTAACTTAGGAGAGTATAGTCTCTTATCTCCTCTCTTAGCTAGTAAATTTATAAGGTATTTATAGTACTATAAGGAATAATATTATTTGTAATAATTTGGCTGACTTGTGTAGTTATATGGGGTTATAGTTATATAGGGAGCTACTCTAAGTATTATACTTTTCTTATTATTATTATATCCTTAAATAATAAGTTATGACTTTTTATATGGTATTATTATTCCTTTTCCTTTGATTTTATATACTAATTATATATTAAAGATTTGTTTACCTTAGTATTTATATTTATTATATTGTTTAAATATAAATATATTATAGTTTCTTAAGGCCTTGATTTTGTCTTTATTAAACTATTTAAATAGTTTACCTAGGGTAATAATCTTTCCTTTTTACTATAGTTATAGTAATAGGTTTTAATTAGTTTCTTTTTTTATAGTTAAATATATAGTATCTATATTAATATTATTTTCTAGGTTATCTAGAAGTATTTTATTAGTAATAAAGGTTTAATTAATTAAAGGTATTTTCCTTGGTTTTCTATATCTTTGCTTTAGTAGGTTATATAGGTTAACTAGGGGTTTAGTAATTTAAGGTACTAATAATTATAAATCCTCTTTTTGTTTTTTATTTTATAGTTAATATAGAATTATATATAGTAATATTTTTCCTTTATTCCAGAAGAATAATTTAATAACTATTACCTAAAGACTTATTAGGCTATTTAGTAATTCTATAATATATTTCTTATTTTTTATACTAATTAACTTAAATAGGCCTTATTATCTTTCTTTTTTTTGCTATATATATACTTCTAATTAAAGTAGTAGAAAGTAAGTAGGGGTGGTATCTAGGCTATTCTAAGTTACAAGGGCCTTTTTAATCTAGCGGTTTATAAGGAGTTTTCTTGCTTTATTAATAGCTTTATAGATAGCTTTAGTATATTATATTACTTTGAAAATAGATAGTGAATTATCTAATAAGTATAAGTAAGTATTAAATATAAGTAATATTAATATAAATCTATTAGGGCCTACTAAATTATTAATAGCCTTAATTACTATCTATAGTTTTTAATTATTTATAATTATATTACTAAGTTTATTTTTAATAATATTATATATTTGCCTTAATAGGCTATAATAGTATTCTACTTTCCTAATATTACTATATACTTTAATAAATACCTTATCTATATTAATTACTAATATTTAAGTATATTATTTAAATTCTCTTAATATAAAGTTTGTTTTAGTATTATAGACAATCTAGTTAGGTAGTCCTAGATAGTTATTAATCTAGTATTTATATAATATATCCTATATATCCTTTGCTTTCTATTATTTAGAATTAAGAAAGTATACTACTTAAAATAATATTATAATATTAATAATATAAATTATAGGTTTATTATTAATTTATATAATATTAATAATAATCTTATAATTAAACTTATAGTTATCCTTTAGTATAAAGTAGAATCTGCTTAGGGCTTTATTATTTATTTAATAATAATAGTATACTTTAGTAAGTTTCTTTAATACTTCTAAATTAAACTTTTAGTTTACTTATTTAAGTATTTTCTTTAAATAATTAATTAATAGATACCTAAATTAATAGTATATCTAGTATAGCTTAGACTTTATAAGATAAAATGCAATAGTTTCTTTTGTATTAATAATCTACTATAGATATTCTTATTATCTAATTATAGGGACTTTAATATTTCCTTTAATAAGTATATTCCTTAGATTATTAAGTTTAATGCTTATTTAATTTATATTATTAATAGATAGTAGAAAAGGGGTATATATTAGAATTAATTAGAAGTTAATAGTACTAAGAATTATAGGTATAGTTATTATACTATTTAATATTATTAAGCCCTTACTAAATTTGATCTTATAGTCTTTAGTTTTGCTAATTAATAGTAAGGGGATTAATTTTTTTAGTGCTTATGCCTAGGGAAAGCTAGCTATTAATATATTAGTTACTTTTATATTAGGGATAATCCCTTAGAATACTTTATAATTATATTAATTTTTAGTAAAGTATACCTTATTTTTTGCTTTCTTAGTCTAAGGGTCTTTCTTTATAAGGATATAAATAAATACTTAGTTATAGAGAATAATAATTATATTTTTATTATTTAGTTTATAGGTCTTAAAGAATTATTTAGTTTTATTTACTATAATAATAAAGTTTATAGTATATTATAGGTTCTTTGGTCCTTTATTAGAGTTATTATTATTATCTCTAAGCTATTTTATTTCTTAGATAATATCTTCTATTTACTAATTAATATTATTATTATTTTCTCCTTTATATATTATTAAGAAAATTTAATAGGTATTATCTAATAGTTTTACTTTATAATTTTATATATTAAACTATTTTTATTTTAATTATTAATACTCTTTTTTAGAATACTTAGTTAATTAATATCCTTATTAGTAGTATATAAAATATTATTATTATCTTTATTATTAATAGTTATTCTATTTAAATACTCTCTTCCTATAATATTATTTATTTTAAGTAAATTTATAATTAATAAAGAATATTATATTACTTATTTTATTATTATTTACTATCTTTAGTAATATTTAGATATTACTAGCTAATCCTTTAAATATACTTATATATTTATATTAAGCTATACTATATTCTATAATACTATTAATAGATAATAAGAGGGTCTAGTAGAGTTTCTTCTTATTCTCTTTATTACTATAGATCTTATAATAGATCTATTAGATATTTTGGATAAATATCTTAAAGTTCTTAAGTAATAATTTATTTTAATATTTCTAGATAAAGTTCTTTAATATTATTATTTAGAGGTTATTTTAGTAGGCTTAGATAATTTTTTTTATCTTAAAATAATTTTAAATCTTTTTATATAGTATTTTATATAAGTATCCTTTCTAGGTAAGTAAAATAATATAATAATCTTATACCTTTTTAGTAAATATAATTAGTAATACTTTAGTATATCCTTTAATTAATATAATAATTTATTTATATTTATCTTTAAAGAAGGTAATCTTTATTAACTAAAAGTTATATTATTTATTATTATATTAGTCCTTATTTATATAGATCTTACCTAGTTTTATTATTTTCTTTATAATATTTTTATTAATTATATTAGTAAAGATATTATATTATTTAGTACTTACTAGTATAATAGGTAATTTTATATATAAAGATATTATTATTAGGGTAAATATAATAACTATAAACTCTCTTAGTATTTCTATTAATATTTAAGGAGTATTTTATTATAAAGGTAATTAAGTATTATATTATATTAATTATATACTTATCTTAGAGTTTAAGAGATTAATTAAATTAGCTATTACTCTTAATCTATTCTTTAAGATCTTTACTCCTTTATTAAAAAGAGTATTTTATAGCTTCTTAATAATTACTATAGTTTCTTTTTTAAATATTGCTTCTTTCTATTTATTAAAATTATCTTAAAATACTTTAATTATTTTATTATTATAGTCCTTAGAGTCCTTATAAGAGTAGATTATATAAATAAAGTAATTATTAACTTATATTTCTATAAAATTTAAGGGATTCTCTCTTAATAAATCTACTTTTTTCTAGTTAATAGTTAGAAGGGGATTATATTTTATAATCTATTTAAGGAGGTTTTATTTAATTTTTTTTTAGTTAAAATTAATAATAATTCTAAGTATATTCTCTTCTTTAGATATCTTAGTAATTTTATTATAATATTCTTTATAAGAGGAATTATAAGGTAAGTTATAGGATTTTCTATTATCTCTAGATCTAAGCTAATAATAAATATCTATCTAGATTAGTATTTTTTATAATAAATAAGGGATTTAGTAAAGTCTAATAGAAGGTTTTTATTAAGAATATTACTTCTTAAATTACTATTAAACCTAAGAGCCTACCTTTGTAATTATATCTAGATATCTCTTTTTAATATATCTTTTGTGCCTATATCTAATATCTCTTCTTTAGGGCCTTATTAATCTATAGAAAGCTTTACTAATTAGTATTAGATTCTAAAGGGAATAGATAAGTAATATTATACTAATGCTATTATAGGGGGTTAGGTTAGTATATTTAATAATACTTAATTCTTTATTTAATCTAGCTATTATAAGTTATATTAGTATTTTCCTTAGATTATATAACCTAATAACTTGCTGCCTAAGGTAGTTAGTCTTATAATAATAGGGTTATAATACTACTATTTGCAATACTTTCTTTAATAAAAATAAAATATAATAAAAAGATAGCTTTTCTAATAATTAGAATTAGTATATTTTAATATACTTATAAATATACCTATAAATAATATTAATTAAAATATTTATATTTTAATATTATTTTATTTATAAAGATAATATTCCTTTTAAATCTAACTCTATATATAAATATATATATTAATAGATTTAAGCTATTAATATCTAATTTATTATAATAAATAAATACTATTTTAATAAGGAAATTTACTATTTATAATATTAAAATATTATATATTGTAAAAATAAAATAAAATTTATTTTTTAGGAATATAAGCTATTTAAGAGAAAAGGCCTTAATAATAATAATATTAAATTTATTATTTAATAATAAAATATACTAAAGCTAATATTAAATTATTAATTATTTATAAAAAAAAGATATAATTTAAATAACTCTTAAAAGAGATATATAATAATAATTGTAAATAAACGCACTTTTGATTTCCTAGATATTTAAAATCTAGCCCAGACCACCAATTTTCCATGACTTTTCAGCGACCTTTACGCTTGCTCTTGGACCTGTTTTCATCGCGGTTTTTAACATAGAGATCGGGCGGGCATCTGATGCGAAGTTCGCTATTGGTGTATTTTAAGGCGGAAGGGTGCGATGGATTGTGAAGAATATAGCATTCGAAATATAGTTTAGATTCAGCTATTTTCAATGATATTGGAAGTGGGCTAGAATGTATTAGTCTTGGCGCAGTGGGAAAGCTATCTTAAATATTGGGATAGGTTTAATAGAGTTTACTATCTCTGATATTAAAAGGGTATTAAGGTTATAAAATATATAAAGTTAATTATTTTATTGGTTAGGGTAAAAAGAGACTAATACTATAGTTATTTAAATACTAATTATATCTGCTCCTAGAATTGCCTGGTTGAGCCTCCTGCTTATATTTTAACTAAATATAAATAAAAGAGATATATAAAAAATATAAATAGTAATAATAAATAATTTAATAATTTAATATAAATAATTAAATTTAAAATAAAATAAATATAATAAAAGGAATTAATAAAGAAAAAAAGATTTTACTAAAATCTATAAATTACTATAGGATTATAATATAATAAAAATCTCATTGTATTTTTATTATATTATAATTCTATAGTAATTTATAGATTCTAGTAGGGTACTAGTCTAGATTCCCTAGACCTTCCTTTCTTTATTAGTTCCTTTTTTTTTATATTTATTTTATTCTAAATTTAATTATCTATATTAAATTATTAAGGTGGTGTGGTGCAGTAGTCAGCGCGCTGTGTTTTTCACAGAGACCGGGGTTTGATTCCCTGCACCAGCCCCCGGCCCAGGGAAATAGGTAAAAAGAACAAAGGGTTATTATAACTAGTCATTTTTCCCTATTAGGGTTTTTATAGGCAATAATTATAACTAAAATAATTATAATATAAAGCTCTTATTGCTCCTTATAAAATCTAACTAAATGCTAAATAAGAAAGCATCCTATTTATATATATAGGTTAAGTTAAGTAATTAGATAAGGGTTTATTTTTTTAAAAAAAAAAAAAAAAA
>JAHVYB010000148.1:0-126923 GCA_020623695.1 Calonectria henricotiae
GTGCTCTTGCGATCATAATAAAAAGAAGTTTTAGTAATTATTTTATAAAAAAATATAATTTCTTTTTATTTAAATATTAATTATTTATATTTAAAAAAAAAAAAAAAAAAATTTTTTTTTTAAAAAAAAAAAAAAATAATTTTTTTTTTTTTTTTTTTTTTTAAAAAAAAAAAAAAAAACCCTTATCTAATTGCTCAACTTAACCTATATATAGAAATAGAATGCTTTCTTATTTAGCATTTAGTTAGATTTTATAAGGAGTAATACGAGCTTTATATCATAATTATTTTAATTATAATTATTGCCTATAAAAACCCTAGTAGGGAAAAATGACTAGTTACAATAACCCTTTTTTACCTATTTCCCTGGGCTGAGGGCTGGTGCAGGGAATTGAACCCCGGTCTCTGTGAAAAACACAGCGCGCTGACCACTGCACTACACCACCGTAATTAATCTATAGATAAGACCTTTTAATATAAATAACTCCTTATTAATTAAAGTAGCTATACTCTATAAGTTTCTATAGAAATTTAAATTAGTATAAATCTTACTAATCTTATATTTTATTCCTTTTTACCTTAATAGTATACTTAAAATAGGTTAGCTTATATTTATATTTCTATAAAGCTCCTATATAGAAATTTACTTTATTATTAAAGATAGTAACTAGCTAATCTTAATCTAATATTAAATCTAATATATTAAAGGTACTAGATCTCTCCTTTATAATTATATAGTATCCTAGCTTATTAAGATCCTATAGTAAAAAAGATATAATATAGTAATTAGTAATATTAATTATTTAATAAATATATCTATTATATATATAGGTAGATATAAAGGGGAAAAAGGAGAGAGAAAGGGAGAGAAAGAGAAAGAGAAAAAATAAAAATATAACTATAAAAATACTTATTACTATTTATCTTATAGAATATACTATTTAAATAATAAATAATCTTTTTATAATCTTCCTATTAATCCTTTAATATATCTTTTTCCTTTATTTTAAATAGGGAATTTAATTTAATATTATTATATAGCTAAAGTAAACTATAGATATATAGTAAGCTATACTAGTTAGTCTTAATAGCTATAAAATATTAATTAGTATAACTAAAGATAGATTTCTTATTAATATTAATATAATATTTAAAGAAAAGAGAAAGCTTATAATAAAAGAAAATTACTAAATTTATTAGATCTAAGATAAATAGCCTCTTATGCTTTTAGGTATTATTAAATAATCTTAAAAACCACTCTATTATCTCTTTATTTTACTTATAATAAGCTATAATATTAATTGTAAACCAGATTTAATAATTGTGAATAAACACACTTTTAATTTCCTAGATATTTAAAATCTAGCCCAGACCACCAATTTTCCATAATTTTTCAGCAATCTCTGCATTTCTTTTTAGCCTTACTTTTATTATTATAGTTCTTAATAAACCTTATAATATCTATAGTCCTTTCTAGCTACTAATTATGCTAGTTATTATTAATATCTTCTAAGAACCTCTCTTTTTCTAGCTCTATATCCTTAAATTTACCTAAAATATACTTATTTATTATCTTATTAACCTTTATATACTCCTTTTAAATAAAATCTTTATTATTAATATTAATATTATTCTTTTAAAGTAATTAAAGCTTAAAATTAATAATTCTTATCTTTTAAAATAATATAAGGTTAATAATTTTAATCTTAGATAGTATAAATAGCCTATATTAAGGAAGAATCTATTTAAAGTATTTAACTAGATCGGGAGGGCATTTAGTATAGAGTTTACTATTAGTATATTTTAAGGTAAAAAGGTATAATAGATTGTAAAGAATATAGTATTTAAAATATAATTTAAATTTAGCTATTTTTAATAATATTAGAAGTAGGCTAGAATATATTGGTCTTAGTATAAAAAGCCATCTTAAATATTAGGATAGGTCTAATAGAGTTTACTATCTCTGATATTAAAAGGGTATTAAGATTATAAAATATATAAAGTTAATTATTCTATTGGTTAGGGTAAAAAGAGACTAATACTATAGTTATTTAAATACTAATTATATCCGCTCCTAGAATTGCCTAGTTAAGCCTCCTGCTTATACTTTAACTAAACATAAATAGCCTTAATAAATCCTTTTATATTAGCTTTTTCCCTTTATACTATAAAATATAAATATCCTTAAGAACCTTAATAAGTAAATAAGAAAGAATATAAGTTATAATATCTTAAATATTATTAGGGAAAATTATAATATAGCTACCTTTATACTTTGGATATTTTATTTATTATTCCCTATTTCCCTTTGCAAAAGAGCTCTTATTATATATATTATATTATATAATCTAGCTATAGTATATATTTAATTTAATTAATTTTTTCTCTATTAAAGTTAATCCTTAAAGCTCTTCTAGGTATAGATATTTATAGCTTAGCCTTTAATATAGCTAAGCTATTAATATAAGTTTACCTACTTTTATACTCCTTAAGTAATCTTTATAAGCTATTATAGGCTAATTAGATAGAAAGTACTTATTATATAAGAATAATAAGCCTAGTTTATAGGATAGATATAGTAAACTCTTATTTATAATTATTCTCTAATACTTTTATATTATCTAAGGTATCTTATAAAGATCCTTTTCTAATAGCTTTTTATAGTATATTTTATAGGTATATAATAGTATTATTATCTAATTATAAAGAGTATAATAAAATTTTTATATTATTAATAATTCTATCTCCTGAGCAATAGGGTTATATTAATCTAGATTATTAAACTATTACTTCTTCTCCTTATACTCCTAGTCTAATTATATAAGCTTATTAGTTATATAATTAACTAGCTTATTAATATCTATCTACTTAAATAGCCTTTCTTAATTCTAAGTCTAATTTTTATACTAACCCTACCTTTGCTAATTTATCTGCCTAGGTTATATCTAATTATAATTATTTTAGTATTAACTTAGCTAAGATTATAATAATTAAATATAATCTAGATAATATTACTTTAATCTTTATTATTTTTTTCCTCTCCTAAATAATATCTTAGTACCTTATTACTTTATTAATATAATTTAATATATTTTTAGTAATAAATTAGCTATATTATTATTATTATATATTAAAATATTAATTAATAATTCTTAGTTTATTAATCCTAATATTTCTTATAATTAAAATATAATTTTAATTTTATTAATATTATTATATATACTAATTAACTTTTATATTATAATAATTAATTTAATAGAAGATTTCTCTATAATAATACTAAGTATTATACCTTAATTACTAATACTTCTATTTTAGGTAATAACTATCTTATATTTATAACTAGATATATTATTATTAGTATTACTTATTAATCCTCTAGCCTATTATCTATTAGCCTAAGGTATATTTAAGCTTAAAGGTAATATTAATTTTACTATTATTAATAAATTTTCTATATATTAACTTTTATTAGTAAAGAATAATATTCCTATAATATAAGATTTCTCTTCTCTTTTTGCTAAATAATTAAGTAATAAGTATTTATTCCCTTGCTACTATTACTTATAAATTAAGTAAGAAAGTATATTATTAGATTCCTTAGCTTAATTACTTAATTACTAGAGATATTACTTAGAGTAATTAAATAATTAATTTTATATACCTTAAAGCTATAACCCTAAATAATTAAGTAATAAATACTTATTCCTTTATTACTAATACTTATAAATTAAGCAAAAAGGTATATTATTAGATTCCTTAGCTTAATTACTTAACTACTAAAGATATTACTTAGAGTAATTAAATAATGAATTCTATATACCTTAAAATTATAATCCTAAGTATATAAAGAGTATATTATTTAATTTATAAACTTATTAACTTATATAAAAGAATACAAAATTACCTAATATTTAAATTTACTAATTTAATTAATCTAGAGAAGAAATAAATATATTTAATAAAGAAAAGCTCTTAATCTTAGCCCCTAGGTATTATAGATTTATACAAAAGAACAAAGAATTACCTAATACTTAAATTTACTGGTTTAATTAACCTAGAGAAATAGATATATCTAGTAAAGAAAAGCTCTTAATTTTAGCCCCTAGATATTATATAGAACTAAAGTAAGTATAATAATCCTATAAGCATTAGAATAATTCTTATATACTTTTAGGAGGTAATCTAAAGTTTATATTTTGCTTACTAAATAAATTTTAATCTATAATCTTTATAGTATTTTTATATTTAATAAGTATTAAAAATTAAAGGTAATCTTATTAAAATAAGAGATATTAATCTATCTTAATAAAGATATTTTAATTATTTAAATATCTTTCCTTTATAATAAAAATATTAAAATTAACTATTACTAAAGTATACTTATAGCCAATTATCTATTACCTTTATATTATAGGGCTAAGAAAAAAGTATACTTAAAGCAATATATAATATCCTATTTACTTACTTTTATTAACTTATACTTTATCTATAGCTATATTTATATTTATAATAAATTAGAACTAAGATATAGTTTATATATATATCTATTATTATTAGTGCTTATTAGCTTAGCTACTAAATAACTAAATTAATACCTAGTCTAAAATACCTTAATATTATTATAATATTAATAAATTAATAATTAACTATTATATCTAAAGTATAAATAGATTATACCCTAACTTAAAGCCACTAGTTTAAAGTTACTATAAAATCTTAAGAAATCCCTTAGGTATAATATACCAAAGATCATAGATAATATAATATCCTCCTCTTCTTACTCCTAGATATTTTCCTATATAACTCCTATTTATTAAGAAATTTATAAATATCTTAATAATATTTTTAAATATATAAATATCTTAATTTATCCCCTAATTTATTTAATATATATATATATATATATTAATAATTGTAAATAAACACACTTTTAATTTCCTAGATATTTAAAATCTAGCCCAAACTACCAATTTTCTATAACTTTTTAATAGCAACCTTTGTATTTCTTTTTAGCCCTACTTCTATTATTATAGTTCTTAATAAACCTTATAATATCCATAGTCCTTTCTAGCTACTAATTATACTAGCTATTATTAATATCTTCTAAGAACCTCTTTTCTTCTAGCTCTATATCCTTAAATTTACCTAAAATATACTTATTTATTATCTTATTAATCTTTATATATTTCTTTTAAATAAAATCTTTATTATTAATATTAATATTATTCTTTTAAAGTAATTAGAGCTTAAAATTAATAATTTTTATCTTTTAAAATAATATAAGGTTAATAATTTTAGTCTTAGATAGTATAAATAGCCTATATTAAGGGAGGATCTATTTAAAGTATTTAATTAGGTTAGGAGGATATTTAGTGCAAAGCTTACTATTAGTATATTTTAAGGTAAAAGGGTATAATAGATTGTAAAGAATATAATATTTAAAATATAGTTTAGATTTAGTTATTTTTAATAATATTAGAAGTAGGCTAGAATATATTAGTCTTAGTATAGTAGGAAAGCTATTTTAAATATTAGGATAGGTCTAATAGAGTTTACTATCTTTGATATTAAAAGGGTATTAAGATTATAAAATATATAAAGTTGATTATTCTGCTGGTTAGGGCAAAAAGAGACTAATACTATAGTTATTTAAATACTAATTATATCCGCTCCTAGAATTGCCTGGTTAAGCCTTCTGCTTGTATTTTAACTAAATATAAATATATATATATATATATATATACTTCTATATATACTTTAAATATAATATAACTACTAAGCATAAATATATATTATCTTATAATACTTACATTCTTCCTTACCTTTCTTTTATTATATCTAAATATTCTTATTCTCAAGAATTAAGCCTAGTTACCTCCTCCTAAGAAACTAAATAATTTCCTAAATTAGATTAAGCTATTTAAATCTATAAGCTATTTACCTTATAAACTAGATATAGAATAGAATTTATATTTAGTTAAAATATAAGCAGGAGGCTCAACTAGGCAATTCTAGGGGCAGATATAATTAGTATTTAAATAATTATAGTATTAGTCTCTTTTTGCCTTAATTAATAAAATAATTAACTTTATTTAATATTATAACCTTAATACCCTTTTAATATTAAAGATAATAAACTCTATTAGACCTAACCTAATATTTAAGATAGCTTTTTATACTAAGACTAATATATTCTAGCCTACTTCTAATATTATTAAAAATAACTAAATCTAAACTATATTTTAAATACTATATTTTTATAATTTATTATACCCTTCTACCTTAAAATATATTAATAGTAAACTTTATATTAAATACCTACCTAATCTTATTAAGATCTTTAAATTAAAGCTTAGAAAGAAAAGGCTTCTTAGGCTATTTAAAATCTTTATTATTAATCTTAAATTATTCTAAAAAATATAATTTATTAAATATAAATTCTATATACTTAAAAAAAATAATCTTAATATTAATAATAAAAGGTTTAATAATTATAAACAAACACACTTTTAATTTCCTAGATATTTAAAATCTAGCCTAGACCACCAATTTTCCATAACTTTTCAATAGCAACCTTTACACTTACTCTTAGACCCATTTTCATCGCGGTTTTTAACATAGATCATAATACCCATTATCCTTTCCAACTACTTATTATATCTACTATTATTAATTTCTCTAAAAAAAGCTTCCTTTGCTTTAATTATCTCCTTAAATACTATTCTATCTAATTTCTTTATAATAATATTAAATTTCTTATACTCTTTTTAAATAAACCCTTTATTATTAGTATTAAGATTATTCTTTTTAAGTATATAAAACTTAAATTTAATAAATTATATTTTTTAGAATAATTTAAGGTTAATAATAAAGGTTCTAAATAGCCTAAGGAGCCCTTCCTTTCTAAGCTTTAATTTAAAGGTCTTAATAAGATTAAGTAGGCATCTAATATAAAGTTTGCTATTAGCATATTTTAAGGTAAAAGGGTATAATAGATTATAAAGAATATAGTATTTAAAATATAGTTTAGATTTAGCTATTTTTAATAATATTAGAAGTGGGCTAGAATGTATTAGTCTTGGTATAAAAAGCTATTTTAAATATTAGGTTAGGTCTAATAGAGTTTACTATCTCTAATATTAAAAGGGTATTAAGATTATAATATTAAATAAAGTTGATTATTCTATTGATTAGGGCAAAAAGAAACCAATATTATAGTTATTTAAATACTAATTATATCCGCTCCTAGAATTACCTAGTCAAGCCTCCTACTTATATTTTAACTAAATATAAATAATAAAAGGTTTATCTAAGAAAAATATAAGAAATTTAATATTATTATAAAAAAATTAAATAAAATAATATTTAAGGAGATAATTAAAGTAAAGAAAGCTTTTCTTAGAGAAATTAATAATAATAGATATAATAAGTAGCTAGAAAGGATAATAGGTACTATGACCTATGTTAAAAACTATAATAGAAATGGGTCTAAGAGTAAGTATAAAGGTCGATAGATACTATGTAAGATGGTTTGAAAAGTTATGGAAAATTAGTAGTCTAGGCTAGATTTTAAATATCTAGGAAATTAAAAGTGTGTTTATTTATAATTAATATAGAATAGAATTATATATCTTATACCTACTTTATACTAAGTTAATTATAAAACTTTTTAAAGAGAAATAATATATCTATAATATAAACTTTATTAGAATTAAATAGATATATTTTCTAGTCTTAATATAAATATTAAAAGATAATATTAAGTATATAGATCTTCTTTAGAATAAAAATAATCCTATACTAGCTATTAATCTTAGTATATAACTTACTATATACCTTAAGAATATTTATACTAATAAATAAACTAAGGCTTAGTTCTATATATCTAGTATTTTCCACCCCTTTATACTTACCTAGGAGCTTAGCTAAATAGATAAAATAAAGCTAAGTAAAGAAGAGATTTATAATTTTATATATTAAATTTTATTAATATATAATCTAATAATTAAAGTATAAATTCTAATCCTATAATTTAAGAAATATATACTAATTATCTTTATAAGTTTTACTTTATAAACCCTTAGATCTAATAATAATTTTCCTATTACTCTTTTAATAAGAAATTATATAGAAATTATAGAAAGATCTAAAGAAAATATACTTAAGCTATCTTATATACCTAAGCTTAATATAAAAAATCTATAATTCTATAAAATACTTAATCTTTTTTCTTATTTTACTCTTAATAATAAATTAAAGCCCCTTTATAAAGGTATATATATCTTTTATATTCTTATTATATTTCCTATTAAAAAAATACCCTAGATTTTTTATAAAAAGGAAATACTTAATTAAACTAATTAAACTCCCTTTTAATTATAAGCAAAGTTAAGTTATACTAGGATAATTATTAATACTTTAAATTATATAATCTTAAAAAAGCTATTACCTTATAAGTAGGATTTGATTTTTATTATAATCCTAGATATTTAGTATTAATATTTAAGCCTAATATCCTTATCTACTATATTTATATAGCCTAGATCTCTACTAAAACTATTTCCCAAGAGAAAAAGACCTCTAACTCAAAATAACTTTATATTAAATTATATAGCTTTTATTAAGATATATTAACCTATATATATATAGAGTACTCTATAATTAGTATCTACTACTAGCTAACCTATAATACTATATTTACTATTAACCCTAATTTAATATATTTCTATAACTCTAGGCCTATTATTTATATTTATTACCCTACTTATATTAATTATAAACTAGATTTATTAATTATAAATAAACATACTTTTGATTTCCTAGATATTTAAAATCTAGCCTAGACCACCAATTTTCTATGACTTTTTAGCAACCTTTGTATTTCTTTTTAGCCCTACTTCTATTATTATAGTTCTTAATAAACCTTATAATATCCATAGTCCTTTCTAGCTACTAATTATATTAGCTATTATTAATATCTTCTAAGAACCTCTCTTCCTCTAGCTTTATATCCTTAAATTTACCTAAAATATACTTATTTATTATTTTATTAATCTTTATATACTCCTTTTAAATAAAATCTTTATTATTAATATTAATATTATTCTTTTAGAGTAATTAAAGCTTAAAATTAATAATTTTTATCTTTTAAAATAATATAAGGTTAATAATTTTAATCTTAAATAGCATAAATAGCCTATATTAAGGGAGGATCTATTTAAAGTATTTAACTAAATTAGGAGGGCATTTAGTATAAAGCTTATTATTAGTGTATTTTAAGGTAGAAGGGTATAATAGATTATAAAGAATATAATATTTAAAATATAGTTTAGATTTAACTATTTTTAATAATATTAAAAGTAGGCTAGAATATATTAGTCTTAGTATAGTAGGAAAGCTATTTTAAATATTAGGATAGGTCTAATAGAGTTTATTATTTCTAATATTAAAAGGGTATTAAGGTTATAAAATATATAAAGTTAATTATTCTATTGATTAGGGCAAAAAGAGACTAATACTATAGTTATTTAAATATTAATTATATCTACTCCTAGAATTGCCTAGTCAAGCCTCCTGCTTATATTTTAACCAAATATAAATAGATAGGATGCTTTCTTTTTAGCATTTAGTTAGATTTTACAAGGAGTAATAAGAGCTTTTATCATAATTATTCTAGTTATAATTATTTGCCTATAAAAACCCCAGTGGGGAAAAATGACTAGTTATAATAACTCTTTTACCTATTCCCTGGGCCGGGGGCTGGTGCAGGGAATCGAACCCCGGTCTTTGTGAAAAACACAGCGCGCTAACCACTGCACCACACCACCTTGCCTTTCCTTTAAGCATAATCTAGAATACCTATATATATAAGAATTTATTAATATTTATAATTAGGCATTAATTATAAAAGTATTTAAATTTTAAATCAAAGTTCTTATATTTCTTATTATTATATATAGGTAAGTCCCAGGGGTTCGTAATATAAACTAGCTAAGGTTATAACAAGGGTCTTTAGCAGCTACTAGGGGGTTCTTTAGTAATAGTTTTATTGATATCTAATCTTCTCTTTTAACCCTGCTTAGGCAAGGTTATAGTATATCTACTTTAGCTAGGAATTATATAGAGAGCTATATAACCGTCTTATAGGGCATTATTCCTTTAACTATACTAATAAACTAATACTAGACTCTTTCTCTTTTTATAGGAATAATATATACCTTTCCTATTAGTTTTAATAATAAAATTATAATATTATCCCTTTTTTCCTTCCTTCTATTCCTCCCTTAATCTTTTATATTAGGCATAAGCTTACTATTTATTTTTATATAATTTAATCTTTTATTTAGATTATTATATTATTATTATTAATAAATTGCTTTAGTGCTTAATTAGGGCTTTCTTTTATAAATATATTAGCTAGATTATCCTCTCTATTAATCTATCTAACTTTATATAGTTCTTATTATTTATATAATTATTATAGAGCTATTATATTAATTATTAAGTACTTTTTTTTTTTTTTTTTCTAGTTTTATAAGGTACTTATAGAGTAAGTAAGAATCTATATATATAATTATAAAGATATAAGATATTTTTAATTAATTAGTAATCTAGTTAAGGATTATAGAAACTATATAAGTAATATCTATACTTATAATTATACTATAGATCTCTAATATTAGTATACTTTAGATTATTTTTTTATATTTAGTTAAGTTATAATAGATAATATTCCTATTTATTCTAAATATTCTATTATCTAATTATTTATTAGTAAGGATTATAATAAACCTAAGTTATAAAAAAAGGTTAGTATTATTTATAAATATACTATTAATAAATATAAATAGCTTTACTATTAAGAGATTAAGTAGAATAAATATAAATTTATAGTTAAGGTTTTCTTATTATTACTTAAGGTATTTATTTAAGATCTTAATTTTTATATTATTAGGCTTTTAGAATTGTGCTATAGTAGAGAGATTATAGTATACCTTTAATTAGCAAATTAAGGTAATATATACTTTTTATACTTATTATTTTATATATTATTACTTAATAGCCTTTAGGTCCTTAGTTTTAATTAATATAATCTTCTTATCCTATCCTTTTTACTATATTATAATATTATTATTTTTTAATAAAGTAATAATTATATTATTAAATATAAGTAATTCCTTAATTATTAGTATTTCTTAGGATTTAGCTTTAAAAGTAGTTTCTATAAGCTTCTTTTTCTTTAGCTTTAGGAATACTTAGTTTAATATACTAATTATATTATCTATTTATATTCTAATAATTATAAAGCTAGGATTCTTTTGTAATAATATTAATAAATATAAATTAAAAGTAAATATAATTATCTAGAGCTTCTTTAAATAATACTTATTATATATTGCCTATTAGTAGTTTTCTATCTTTAGTATTCTATAAAGTAGTATAATTATCTTTATAATTATATTCTTTGGGTATTTATATTAGATACTTATTGGAAAGTATATAAGGATTATATAATTTAGTTTTATCTTTAATTATATATAAGCTTATATAATATCTTAAAGCTAAAGTATAATACTTTTTTTAATTAGGGATAATATTAATACTAGAATTAGTTTCTAATTATATCTTTAGATTATAAATAATTATATAAGGATTGCCTCCTTGCTCTTATTAGTATAGCCTTAAATAACTAGGTATGACTTTTTATATAGTAATTTAGTATTCTTACCTTTTACCTTATTTATAATATATAATTTAAAGATTCTAATCCTATTATATATATTCTTATTAAATAAAATAAACTTAAATATACTATATTAAATTAATCCTTTGATCTTCTTTGTGGTTAATACCTTAAATAGTAATCTAGGTATTATAATAATTTTCTTTTTATAGAGTTTAAGTATGAGTTTAAGGTTAGATTTCTCTTTTATTAATATAAATATCTTAATATATTTAATTTTATCTTTAAATTAGTTAATTAGGTTTATATTAATTATAATAAGATTCTTTTATAGTTATTCTTTGCCTTTTTTTATAATTAGCTATATTAGGGTAATATTTATGGTATTCTTTTGGGATTATCCTTTTTCTCTTTTCTTTATTGGTATTAGAGGTTAAGGTTTATAGGTAAGGTCTTTGTTATTTTTTTATTTACTTTCCTTAGATTATTTAGTTAGTGCCTCTTAAGGAGCTTCTTTATTATTAAGGTCTTTAAGGAATAGTTTAATAGCTATTAATTAATATTTAGAGGGTTTATAGGTATTATTAATAATATAGATTTCTCCTTTAATTATAATAAATATATATAATTCTATCTATCTTATTTTCTCTTAATATATATAAACCTATAATAATATTAGGAGATTTAGGATAGTAAAGGTATTAAGGCTATTATATATAATAAGAGTATTAGTAATTTACCTTTAAGTATAGATCTTATATACCTTTATTATTACTTTTTAGATTATTTTAGTATATTTTACTATATTTAGTAAAGGTTTAGAGTCCTTTATTATTTATAGGTATAATCTAAATACCAAGAGTATAGGTATAAGGCTATTTAGGCTAATAGTATTATTAATAGCTTTTACTATTACCTAAAGAGCTTCTTTTGCTTTTATAGATAAATCCTCCTATTAGATAATTATATATATATATTAGATTAGTATATAGTATTATTTAATTTTACTAATTAAGTTATATACTTTAATAGGTATAATTAATATAATTATACCTTTTATTCTTACTTCTTAGTAAAATTCTTTACTAATAAAGCTTTTTCCTAGGTTAGTAATTACCTAATTAAGTAGTCCTATATAGGTATTAATCTAGTATATCTTTATTACCTTTTAGATAATTAATATAAATATATTAAATAGAAAATAAGCAATATTAAATATAATTACTTTATTAATAATATATAATATAGGCTTACTTTTAAGATATATAATATTTATAATAATATAATAATTAAATTTAGAATTATCTTAAATTATAAACTTAAACCTTTAAGATACTTTAGTATTTAGCTAATATTTTTAGTAGATCTTAGTTAATTTCTTAATTACTTATCTCTTTATAGGATAGCTAGCTCTTATTAGTATTTTATATAGCTTATTAATAGAAAAGTAATTAAATTAATAATATAATTACTAGAGTTTAATATTAATAAGATTATACTATACTAAGGCTTTCTTATTATTTAATAGCTACTATAGATATCCTTATTTCTATATAATAAATACTTAAATATTACCTTATTTAAGATAGTTATAGAGGTTATAAAAGTAAATATTTAGTATATCTATATTATATAGATATAGAAGAAATAGTATATTTATAGAAATAATATAAAATAAGATAATTTTAAATAATATAATAATATTTACTATACTAAGGGATAGCTATAGTATTTCCCCTTTAAATCTAATAATTACTTCTTTTGCTCTAGATATATCTAGTTTAGCTAGTATAATTATTATTTATTATAATATAAGCTATTATTCTTAGCTATTAATAGGTACTTTTATAGCTCTAGTATTAGGTATAATACTATAGAACTTATTTAAATTATAATAATTATTAAGTATAAACTTTATTATCTTTTCTTATAATTCCTTTTAAAGATTATAAAAAAGGTCTTTTTATATAAAATAATAAGTAATTATTTAATCTATAAGTATAATTAAAATAAGAGATAAGTTAATAGTATTAGTAATACTTATAAAATAAGTATATATCTTTATAGGAGTTACTTTAAATTAATCTTTATTATTATTACTTTCTTTTTCTTCTCTAGTTTCTATATTATTATTAGACTTATTAAGTTTAGCTAGATATAAATTATAAATAGCTTTACTAAGATAAAAGTCCTTTTTAATCTTTTTATATTTTTTATATACCTTTCTTCTTTCTTTTACTATATATCTTATTAAAAAGTATTCTTCTTTAAGGTATATATAGTATTTATTATTTTTTTAATATAATTACTTTAAGGTAGAGTTACCTTTATAATATTTACTTTAGTATTTTAGCTATAGAGATCCTTATTAATTATTTTTATAGCCTTTATATATTTATTTTATTATAAACTATTCTTTTAATATAATTAATATAAACTTAATATATTATATTAATATACTTATAATAATAAAAGTATATTAAATCTATAAATATACTTCCTTATATATTAAGGAAGGATTTAATACTATACTCTATAATTCTTTAATACTACTATATATACTAAGTAATTATACTTAAGCTATCTTATTATCCTTTAGAATACTTTATAATACCTATTAAAGTACTTTAAGTTAATTAAAGAACTTATAAAGGGCTTCTTATTATTCTATACTTAGGTTTTACTCTATCTAAGTATAATTATATAGGATTTACTATTCTTAATAGTATTTATTAAGAATTTGCTTATTTTTAAATTCCTTTCTTATTTTTATAAGTATTTAATTAAAGGGTATAGGTTCTTTATTAATAATTATTATATTAAAATAATATTCCTTTGCTTTTCCTTTAAGTATAACTTGGAATACTTATATATATAAGAATTTATTAATATTTATAATTAGGTATTAGCTATAAAAGTATTTAAGTTTTAAATTAAAGTTCTTATATTTCTTATTATTATACTTTAAATTATTAGGGTAGTTTTTCTTAAGCTAAGTAAAATCTTTATTATTTGGCTTTTTACTTATTAGGACTTTTTAAGTATAATCTTAGGGCAAGGGAGTTTGTTAATAAAAGGATATTATTATTATTAATTATAATATTTAGGGTTAAGATAGGTATTATAGGTAATATAGGGTATTCTAAAGGTATACTAAACTTTAATTATAAGGGATATTTATAGGTAATACTTATATATTCTAAGTTAGGGTTACCTTGGTTTATACCAGTTAAGGAGGTAATATTAGTAAAATTGTAATTAGTTGCAAAGGTATAATATCTTATAATAGTATTATTTATAATTTCTATATCTTTCTAATAATCTTATGAATAAAGTAAGGGTTTTAGCAGTAAAATTAGAATTTTTTGCTAGTTTTTTTAAGAGCTTTAGCTTCTTCTTCTATCTAATAATAGAATTTCTCTTAGTTAATAATCTTTTTAAGGACTTTAGAAATAGGTTTTCCTTCTTTAGTAATTTTAATATTATAATTTCTAAGGAAATTATAAAGTATCCTTACTATTCTTAGCTTCTTCTAGTATTCTACTTCTTTTTTACTAAAGTCTAATTAAAATATATTAAAAAATTAAAGTCCTTTTAGGTCTTTTTACCTACTAAGTACTATAAAATATATAATTTTAGTATTTACTTTCTTTTTATTATAGGTTTTATAATTATATACTAAGTAATAAAGTCTCTATACTTATAGGTTTGCCTATAAGGCAAGCTTTATTAGGATTAAAAGCTATTTAAGAAATTCTCTTGCTTTACCTTAATATACTTTATATTTATTAGGTAATTAAAGGATAATAATATTTAGGTCTATTTTTAATCTTTTAATATTAATATTATCTTCTTATAGACTTAATATAGTTATATTAAGGAAAGTATAATTAAGGGGATATAAAATTAAATTTCTTTAGTTTATTATATTCTTTTTACTTACTAAGATAATATATAGGTTTACTATAAATAGAATAAAGAGGATCTTTTATATAATAAATATAAAGGATAATTTTATATTTTCTTAGGTAATTATAATAATTATAATTAAATAAGAATATAATATTAATCTAGATTAATATATAAGGTTTTATTGCTAATAAATTAAGTACTTAATAATATATCTCTTTATTTAATATCTTACTAATTTATAGGATTATATTTATATACTTTCTAAAACTAATTAGTATAAATAAGTCCCAGGGGTTTATAATATAAACCAACTAAGATTATAACAAAGGTCTTTAGTAGTTATTAGGGGGTTCTTTAGTAATAATTTCATTAATATCTAATCTTCTCTTCTAATCCCACTTAGGCGGGGTTATAGTATATCTACTTTAGCTAGGAGTTATATGGAGAGCTATATAACCGCCTTATAGGGCATTATTCCTTTAACTATGCCAATGAACCAATACTATACTTTAAATTATTAAGATAGTTCTTCTTAAGCTAAGTAAAATCTTTACTATCTAGCTTCTTACTTATTAGGACTTCTTAAGTATAATCTTAGGGCAAGGGAATTTATTAATAAAAGGATATTATTACTATTAATTATAATATTTAGAATTAAGATAAGTATTATAAGTAATATAGGGTATTCTAAAGGTATACTAAACTTTAGTTATAAGGGATACTTATAGATAATATTTATATATTCTAAGTTAAGATTACCCTAGTCTATACTAATTAGGAAGATAATATTAGTAAAATTATAATTAATTATAGGGGTATAATATCTTATAGTAATACTATTTATAATTTCTATGCCTTTCTAATAATCTTATAAGTAAAGTAAAGGTCTTAGTAATAAAATTAGAATTCTTTGCTAATCTCTTTAAAAGCTTTAGCTTTTTTTTCTATCTAATAATAGAATTTCTCTTGGTTAATAACCTTTTTAAGAACTTTAGAAATAGGTTTTCCTTTTTTAGTAATTTTAATATTATAATTTCTAAGAAAATCATAGAATATTCTTACTATTCTTAGCTTTTTTTAGTATTCTACTTCTTTTTTACTAAAGTTTAATTAGAATATATTAAAAAATTAAAATCCTTTTAGGTCTTTTTATTTACTAAGTACTATAAAGTATATAATTTTAATATTTACTTCCTTTTTATTATAGGTCTTATAATTATATACTAAATAATAAAGTCCTTATACTTATAAGTTTACCTATAAAGTAAGCTTTATTAGGATTAGAAGCTATTTAAGAAATTCTCTTACTTTACCTTAATATATTTTATATTTATTAGGTAATTAGGGGGTAATAATATCTAGATCTATCTCTAATCCTTTAATATTAATATTATCTTCTTATAGGCTTAATATAATTATATTAAAAAAAGTATAATTAAAGGAATATAAAATTAAACTTTTTTAGTTTATTATACTCTTTTTATTTACTAAGGCAATATATAGATTTACTATAAATAAAATAAAAAGAATCTTTTATATAATAAATATAAGAAATAATTTTATATTTTCTTAGGTAATTATAGTAATTATAATTAAATAGGAATATAATATTAATCTAGGTTAATATATAAGGTTTTATTACTAATAAACTAAGTACTTAATAATATACCTTTTTATTTAATATTTTACTAATCTATAGGATTATATCTATATACTTTCTAAAATTAATTAATATAAGTAAGTCCTAGGGGTTTATAATATAAACTAACTAAGATTATAATAAGGATCTTTAGTAATTACTAGGGGGTTCTTTAGTAATAGTTTTATTAATATCTAATCTTCTCTTCTAATCCTACTTAGGCAGGATTATAGTATATCTACTTTGGCTAGGAGTTACATAGAGAGCCACGTGACCGCCTTATAGAGCATTATTCCTTCAACTATGCCAATAAACCAACAGTTCCGGTTAGGCTAGGGGCTTTAAAAACTAGTATCTAGAGCTTTAATTTAAGAAGCTAAAAGTTAAGGAAGTTATAAGAGCTAGAGTAAAGCTTAATATCCCTTAACTAGAGGCTTAGTTTATAGAATATAAAGCTTTTTAGAGAGAGCTAGAGATAAAGCTAGCTAATATATAGAATTTTAATAAAATACTATTATAAATTAGCTAGGTTAATAGCTTATTAAAGCTATATTTAACCTAAAAAAAAAATACTTAGCTAATTACTTTTTAACTTAGTAATAAGGAATTACTTATATTAGTAGATACTATTAGTATAACTAGTATAACTATTCCTTTCTTTCTTATTCTCTTAGTAAAAGTCCTCCTAAAGGAATATATAATAGCTTTAATTAATAACTATATTATATTAACTTATACTAATACTAGCTTTAATAATATATATTAAGCCTACTAATAGTTAGAATACTTTAATTATTATTCCTTTATTATAAATAGTAATTTTAATAATTTATCTATTAAAGAATAGTTTAATTATAAAGCTAAAATAAGAAAAGATAATTAGAATTACTAATTAATAAATATTATAGCCTAGAAGCTAAAAAAGGCTAAGCTAATTTATAGAATACTTTTTATAGATAGGTTTATTACTTATAAGGACCCTAACTTTATTTAGTATTATTATACCTTTAATATTATGCCTTTTTACCTTTCTTTTTATAGTAATTATTTTCTTTAATTTCTTAATATTAGTATTTATTAATACTTAAAGATAGAATAATATTCTACCCTTACCGATTTTATCTAATCTAGCAATATATAGATAACCTAATATACCTTCCTAAATTAGTGGGACTAGCTATTTAAAGTAGTATTTAAAGCTTATTATATATATATTAGATTTAAGAAGTTAGGGCTAATACTAATTAATTGTAAAGTTAAATTAAGGCTACTTTGCTAATTAGCTAAATATCTTAAAAAGCCTTTATTTCTAATACTATTAAATAAGCTAGTAGTAATACTAAGAAAGACTAAAAGGTAACTTATAACTATCTAAAAAGATAAAAAACTTAATATTTTAAATAATCTAACTAGAGAGGTTATTGCTAATATAAAGGTATACCTTAATCTAGCTATTATTATATAATTAGCTTATAAGAAAATGCTTTAAATATAATAAGATTAGTTAGAAATAGAGGTATACTATATATATATATACTACTATATTTAGGTTAATAATAATATCTATACTATAAAGGAACTAAGAAATAAGGTAAAAAATAGGACTAGTAATAATTAGGTTAAGTAGTATAAAAAGCAAAAAAGAGAATAATATAAGCTCTTTTAATAAATAAGAAAGAATAAAAATAATACTATAATAATAGCCAGGCTAAGTCTTCCCTAGCCTTAAGGCTATATTAGCATAAAATTAAAGATATTATATAAAGCAAAGAAAGAAGCAAATTAGTAGGAAACTTAAAATAGGTTAATAATTAAAGAAGATATTAAGGCTATTAATAAACTCTAAAAGGAGTAAAAGAAAGCTAATAATAAAAAATAAAGTTATTTATTATTAATTTACCTAGAATTATAGCTCTAATATATCCTTAATATTATTTAATAGAGAATATCCTAGCCTATAGCTATAATAGCCTTATTTAATAAGGCTAAAAATAATCCTAGTAACTTTATCTTAATCTTATTATCTTTATTAATTAAATTATCTCCTTTAGGTAATAATAAAAACTTTAATTAAAGTAATATTAAGATTATTATAACTATATAGACTATAGGAATATAGTAAGCTATTTATTACCTTAGAAATATTCTTTTTCTAGATAAAAAAGATAATAAAAAGGAAAGTTAATTATAGGATATTAATTATAATAGTTTTAGCTATAATAAGGCCCTAAATAATTACTTAGGAGATAAGGTAGGTAATATAAATAGCCTAGTTATATACTTTAGTAATAAATTAATTACTATACTAAAGTTAAGGTATTATTAATAGCTATTATCTTATTAATTATACTATATTATAATAATACTATTAAAATAAAATATATTTATATAAGTATTATATTAGAACTAGGGTAATTAAATAATATATTTAGTTTTTTATTGTATATATATTAATAAAGTTGTGGTGTGTTAAGGTTAGAAAATCAGGATATGCTAATGTCAAAGATACGGGTTACGTGACCACCTCTCCAGAGGAGAGGTAGGAGCTTAAGCCCACAGCGGAGCCGGCTTAGTCAACCCACCGGGTAACATGCATGGTTTTGAGCCACAGATGCCAATTTCGGATTTCGGACCCAGCCTGAAAACGGGCTCTCGCATAATTTTGGTCACAGCTGGTAGGCCCACAGCACCATCACTCAGCATCAAGCACGGAGGTGCAACGAGATAAATATTTTCTACCAATCTCAAAACTTCAACCACTTTAAAATACCTCCTACATCTCTCAATATATTAAATCCCTCATATCTCAACCTCTCCCATACCGCAACATGATAACAACGTCGGTCCTTGGTGCTGTTGTCGGGTGAAGAGGCTGAAGCTCGGTATCGTGTACATGATTATTTGCTCCACCTCCTATCATCAAAGAAATTAGAACACCACAACACGTCCGACACAGTGGTAGATCCTACCTGATCCGCGGCTGCCCCTCATTTTGCGTCGATTGCAAATATGTCTAATGACAAAGAGAATCGGAGGTAGGCCGACAACACTGACACTAACGCCAACGATGGCAATGATGGCTTCATCTGAGAGACCCATTGGATTTTTGCCGCTTTTTTTCTCAGTGGTGAAACAATTAGAGTTACAGGATTGTGGTCCAGACCAATACTTCAATAATAGTCATGGAGGCCAGGATGAGCATTGCATGGAGCAGGTTCTACACTCAGCCTGGACCCGCCAATAAGCCCATACAGATTGGGCACTTGTCATTCGCTTACCATTTATGACATAAAGACACCATTTTGTTGCTGACTATGCTAATCTAACCAATAAAAGTGAATTCACCACTAAAATGTGACGGCAGATTTGTCTCTGCGCAAGCATTTTGCATCAAAACAGTATGAAGACTCAAATTCATTATATTACGTGCGATATGGATCAACCCAACACCTGGTTATACCTCTGGTTTCTTATCATAAAGAAAACATCTATGTAAATATCAGTGAGTGAACCTTGCCGAGATTGAATTTTTACATTAGCCAGTAAGCATGAATCCTTGTATTATTCAGGTCATTCCTCACGTCCACAAGAAAGGTTTCCACCTCCTCTCTCGTCCATCCAAGTACACTCGTAAACGGAGCCAATGTCGCTAAATTCAACAGCGTCCTGACATTTTCGTTTTTCCACGCGCCAATTCCTTTGTAATAGTTGTCTTTCGGTCAGCAGTTCGTGGGCCACTTGAAATAGGCCCCCTGAACATCGACAAATCCGGCTTTTTGCCTGGCCTTCCTGATGGAGGTGAAATTCTGCAATGGCCTGCCCAGCTCAATAGACGCCTCTTCAAGAAATTTGTACCATCGTGCAAGCGCAGGCTCCTTTGTATGAGATCCATCATCTGCAGTCATTTTAACATCAACCTCCTGTATTTCAAAGTGACCACTGGGCGTGAGATTGCTGTCCACATTAGGCCTCATGGGAAATTATCATTGCTTTTCCAAACTTACTCGTAAATGTTCTAGAAATAGTCCTCCCAATTCTTGACGCTAAAATCCATCATTCTACTTTGAATGTAGTCGAATGGTTCTGGATAGCCCCACTCTTCATCATTATCATCTACGAGAAACCGAACATTCAGAGGGACGCTTTTTCTAGTTAGCTGTTATTGTATAAAAAGATGAAGCGTCAACCATACAAGCTGGGCAGAATGGGCGAGAGGTCGATGCCGATAACCTGCAGCAGTGTTAGTGGTAAAATGTCCGACAGCGACTCATTTTACCTCGACTTCGGGGTGTTCGTCGGCATAATGCAAAGCCCATATTCCGGTGCCTATTATTTAATTAATGGGTTTATGGTGCAGTGCAGGGTGTTGAGTCAATGTACCAGTTCCAATATCCAGAACACGCTTGACCTTTGACTCGGGGTGATTTGGGGGCGAAAGACCAAGCTTCCCGCCAAGGGTCAACAAAAAGATATAATGTTGGAGATCTGCTTTCTCTTAATAAAAATCGACGACTGATTATGTGGCAAAAGCACCCAGTCTCTCGTTCTCAATTTCATCGTTGAGGAGATTGTACTCTACACATATTAGCCGTCGTACTAGAGTCAGAAAATGGAGCACAACTAACTTCCATATTTATATTTATGGTAGGCTCTTCCATCTCCACGTCGGTAATCGATGATAGACGATGATAGACTCTAGGCTGAATATGCGACGTCCTTTCCTCTAGTAGATAGATCAGTCACCGAATGCAAATGGAACTATGGTAATGGTTATCATACTTGTCCTAGTGATGAATCCTGGTCGAATAACTAAATTTGCCGTTAGCTTATGTCATCAGAAAAAGTGAGACGATGGATTTACGTACATCTTCTTCGGGGACCACTGCCGGTCTCGTATCTTCTGCTGCCATGGCGCCGACTTTGGATTGAAGTTTTGCGATGATTTGTGTCAAGGACAATTTTCCAGAATGTAATCTACCTCTCATAATGTGGACTGGCAGCTTTATAAATACCCACACCTTTGAATGAAGTTTCTAGCGAACCAATAATGTTTGCACAATAATATCTGAAGGAACCAACAACACGCTCCTGTTTCCCTGACAGCCACGCGTCAGAATAAGGGACACGGGAGAGTTTGCAGAATTTTAGCCTAAATTGCCTCCGTAAACAATTGAGTTAATACTTAATATACATTATATACACCTTTTTTCAACACAGCTAAGAAAGCTACATGCAACGGAATTGGGGAATAACACAAAATTGATCAAACAGTGTAAGTAGAATTGCACGGACTTCAACTAATGATAAGTAAAGCAAAATATTAGCGCTATGTTTTATGGCAAAACTACAGCATGTCCTATACATATCAATGAGCGTCGTGAGTCCCGTCCACACGCAGCTTTGTCCAACAATCATGTGGGCTAATAAAGCAGCGCTCGATCCCTCGAATTGTGTCTGCGCCCTCCCACCATGAGAGTTGTCTGGACTCAAAATTTTACACTAACATCTCTATATAGCAAATCCCAATGTGTTTATAACTGATTGCTGCTTCAGAACGAGTCTCACACGCATCAATTGGGGGGGGGGGAGCTATGTGGTGATGAGTTGGAACTTGCTGGGACGGGTTGCATATCAACTTGCACCTATTTTTCAGCAGCCAGAATCGGCGCTAGTAAGTGTGTAACTTTGATACACCTTCATAATACTGAGGCTTACGTGGCTCATCAGTCGGCGATACGATGTGAGGTATGTCGGATTTTTAGCCTATTTGCTGTGGCCTCTTGCATTTGTAGCCGGCGCAGCTGGATAGCCTTGTCAGGCTCCCGCATCTGACCGCAACATAACCTGCATCTCCAGGAAGGGTTCAAATTGGTTGCGACCCGAGTTTTGCAGATGGGGTGATGGAGTCACTACTGACTAGTTTTTAGCCCAGTAACTGTGTTTCAGCTGGCGTGCTCTGTTGGACCTAGTATTGTCTTGTACTCCAAGGCAGACCTTTTGAGATAACGTTACCGCATAAATCTCTCTTTTTCATTTTCTAAACCATGCCCTTCCCATTTTGAGAGCTCCTCGTGTGACAACAATCCCTCTTGATATACAAGAGTTCTTTTTCATAGTGGCTGGGGTCCTCAACCTCAGTTTAATGCAATACGGAGTCCTTTTCGGCATCAGCAAGGCCTCGGCACAGCACCTCTGAACATGTATAATGCTAGAAAAAGGCTCACGGGAAGGATTTTTGTTAGCGGTAGGTGGCGTTGGGAGCTTACGATTCTTCAAGGGAGGTGGGCGCTAAATTTAGCCGTCAATGCGTGATTTATGGACGCTTCGCCCATGATGCGCGAAAGCTCAGCCGCCCAAAGCACCTATCGGGCCACCAATGGATTTCAAGAGGCTTCCCTACAAGTTCCATCACAGTCCATCCTACCTGAATCTAAGCGAGGGAACCGGCAAGAGAGTGTTTGGCTACGCGTCATAGCACAGCCTCGAATTACAAAACATGGCATGTTGAAATAGTATTTCTTTAGTCCGCCGTTCATTCCTTCATCAAAACTTCAGCTCATGTTATCACTTATTCATGAGACAAAACTATGCGACCGACTACAAGCTATTCTCACATTTCTAAACCAACAAGGGCCATTCGAAGTAGCGTCTATACGTGGCTTCGATGTACAATTCATCTACTCCCTCTTCTACTTGCCACCTCTATTATATACATCAACATTAACAGTATATATTTGTTTCCTTTGAGTGGAACGCTGCTCAACCAGAAGACTATTCAATTTCCGCCAAACAATCTTATCAACCTGCTTCACTTAGCTGCTAAGCTATATGAAATCTTTATTGTTACTGCAATCGGGATCATTGTGCTCGAAATCTTTAAACGTGACCTAGTTCATGATGGGGTCCCACTTGGTCTTTTGATAGATGCATATCGCATCTCCACTCCAATATTGAATTAATTTTTAGCCTAAGATTCTGGTCCGCTGTGCGCAGCAATCTAAAATTGGCTATTTTTCTCTTCGCATGCGTCTTTCTTTGTATCATGATTGGTCCGACATCAGGTATTCTTATTGTTCCCAAACTGGGATGGTTTACCATTGCAAATGCAATTGATACACCGATGTACCTATCAAACCAAGAACGCATGTGGCCGAGAACTCTAGACGATTTGATGTTTCCGAACTGGGAATCTTGCAGAGAAGTATCAGGCGTTTACGAACAAAACTGCCCTGCGGCTGGCTTTTCTACCCTCTATGCCTGGATCCGGGGTTTAGATATTTCAGGCTTATCTGACAATATCACCTTTGAAGATCCCTCTACGTCGACAAGCCATAGACTGCATATGTTTACCAATGACTCGTCAAAAAACTCTTCGGCGACCATTATGACCAGTTTAACATCTTTAACGACAAGGTCGATAGGAAAGCTCCGAGCTTATTATACTAAGAATGACATAGGAGAAATTAATACGACGGAAACATATACACTGTTTGATTCCTCGTCAGTCAACTATCAACCGCTCATCAATGTGAAATGTAATACTCAGACACGTAACAATACATGGGAGATTCCAAAGTTGACATACCCATCCACGGAGCTAAATTGTTATAGCCAGAATCAGAATGATGAATGTCATCGAATGCGAAATCAGGCCAAGCATCAGCGAGTTAATGAAACATTCTGGCCCACTAAAAGACCCCTGTATGGCTTTAGTGTTACAGGAGATAAGGAAGATGCTTCAATTCTTACCTTCACCAGCGCCATGCTATATCCCCTCCAAAACTCAGAATATTGGCGTTTCTTTGCCTGTATCTATATGGCCCATTGGATTCATTCAACGACTATATTGAATACATCATCCAACAGGTCAATATAGAGCAATATTACTGACCTAAGAGTCTTTTCTCAAGACAACAACCCGAAAGAGATAAGATAATTAGACAGGTTATCCGCATTGATCAGTCATGGATACAGTATCTTGATATATATGAAGGTGGAGTTGACAGCAAACTCGCCATCAACAATATTGCTTTATTACTGGATTTCATCAGAAACCTCAAAGACTTCAATTTCGGTCCAGACAGCTCCTTAACGGGACCGAAAGCCGATCATGCGGCGCGAATAGCAATGGAAAGGATAATAGGAGCGATTGTGACTGATGCTATTGCAAGGACTGGGTCGATGATAAATCCATATATCACGACAAAAGGTGCTAAAGGCATCATTGTATTGAATTTAGGAAGCACAAATGCGATCAAAAATAAAAACTATGAGTTTTTTGACAACGGTACGACTCTAAACTTGAATGGATCACGGACAAAGACGGGTCTGCCACCTCAGCAAGCATTCCAAAATTGGGCAGAGAATATGACAAAAATCAATTCCACCTTGCAAAACCTTGGATATGGCTACGGAAGTCGATGGTCTACAATGTGGTTTGCCATTGTCATTAACCTTAGTTACGTGGTGCTGGTGCTAGCTTATTGTCTGGGCACGATATACTTTAAGGCCGATACTATTCTTGCATTTGAAGATTTGCAAGACCTTATTAACCTGGCATGGATTTCCCCAGCATTTCCCGGAATGGAAAACCACATTCTTAATGTTGTTAACCGGAAATTATGGGCAAAGAGTGTTGTCGTTGGAGCTACTTCATCAAATGCAGTAGAAATGGATTTGATTGACAATGGACAATGTTCGAAACTATCTCGAATTATTAAGCAGAAGGAATACTACTAAAGCATTAGAAATGCATTGTTAGGCATTTTATTACTCAAGACGGGACTCTCGGGCGTGGTTACTATATTTCATCGAGTTTTATTTTTATAGTGTTATTAAATTGTATACATCAATGCAAAAGCATCAATTGATACAATGGAGAAGACAATCCCTCGTGCCTTAGAGTGAAATGGTTAGACAATTTAGCGGATGGAATCAGCTTTGGTCGTACAATGTGTCTACCCAACAAAGGTTGTTGTGCAGGTGACTGTTGACCGTGACTATATTTCATAATAGAAATATGAACTGGTTCTGGGCTGGTTCTGTCCAATCTAGCTCTCCCGTCACCCAGAATAATCAAGTGGTCCTGAATACGAGGATACGGGGAAACTTCCAGCTAAGGGTGATGTGGCACATAACACCGGATGGCAGTTGGCCGTAGACGGGCCAGAATGATCAAATCCAGAGTTGTCTGAGGCTAGGATGCGTAGAAGGGAGAGATGGCATCGTCATGCATCCACTCTCCGGCACCTAGACCTAGCGCGTTCATGTTTTCCACCAATGCAAAATACACGTTCAGTTTGACCAGGGAGAGGAGGTGGTCAGTCTGGGGTGTGGTGGTTTGGAAGAATCACGCCTAGGAAGGAAGGGACCCCACGATGACCTGATTGGTGCGATTCTGCATCCTAAGCCGTTCGTCCTGCGTATTCATCTGGGGCCAGATCAAGAATGGGTAGACCAGGTTCATCTATTCCGCGACACAGGACACGTTTGAGATGCAATTTGCAACGGATTGGCTACGAAAGTAGAAATGCTCAAGGGACGAGTTGTCAAAGACTACAGCCTGTAGTGTTATAAGCAATTTAGGCCTGTGCCAATGATTACTGATGGCACTAGCTCAAAGCGGCACAAGCGCCAAGGCCCTTGCTGCTTGACAGCGAATCTCTTCGCTCAATTGGATACATGTTGTTGTCTTCTTATCTGGGTGTGGGCAACTCAAGACGTTCAAACTTGCCGAGATTTCCATGAGACACAGACCAATTTCGAATCCGGCAGCACCCAAAAAGTCAATTATACGCCTGTGTGAGCATAAGGAAAGGGGTTTTCCGCCGTACACACATAAAGGGGTACCTTGGCTAGCCACGTCAAACGCTGACCCTAGCAGCTTACTCCACGTTAGAGAGCGGATGCAACTTAGGGATTTAGATCTCCTAGAGGTTTTGACACCGACGGCAACCTAAGCACGAGGCTTTTCTTCTAATAGATCATTGTATTATAACCAGGCAGCAGCAGATAGAAAAACAATACAAAAATAGAATTACACAGACCAATCACACTAAGAGACTCTAGGCTCTCAAGTAACCAAAAGCTTAGAGAGCTCGGACTTCGAACCATTTTGATTGTGCAACACGCGGTATGATCCGCAAAGACTCTACTACCTGTAATTTTAAAATCAGCTGTCTCTGTCTTGCTAATATTATCAACCAATCATATGACGTATTCCACAACAGGGTTTTCCAATTCCTGGTCATATATAATAGAATAACAGTCAGCCTTAGAGTAGGGTGTTCAATAGACAGCTACCCTTGATGAAGTTGCTGATTGCGACAATTTAGGACATTATGATTACTCTTAAATATCAAAGGTAGTGGTGACTCCCTAATTTGAATATCCTGGGGGGGTAGTATTGAAGAAATCTATATTTTAGACGGCCTTTTGGCGAATCCTTGTCATTTTCGACCTTGAATTAGCTAATGGGTTTGACACGTCAAACACATTAGACCCTTCGAGTGAATGGGCCATATCTAATGCCACAATGCTAGACTTGCTCATAACACATTTTACTAGTAATCAAATGAATATGGTATACAAAATAGCAAGATCCAGTATTTCGCCATATCAACTGGAAGGCCTATCAAGGATGACAATTCGATGTATTGCAAGTTTTTGAGTTCTGCTCTGCCAGGGCCTTGTTCCTTACGCAGTTTAACTCTGAAATGTAACTCGCGGCAGATCGTTCTATATGGGAACTGGACATCGATTTTGGAAAGATAACCACCGTCCTCACTTAGAGCATACGATTTGGGGCCCTGACAATGTTAAGCACCGCTATAAGACTAGTTCTTTTAATTGGGATGATAAAAAGGGTCGCATAGTGAGCCCTATGTTACACGCTGATGAGAGGCACACCAATAATCGCGGTGACTGCGGTTATTGCGGATCTTTTGCGTAGTGGCCATTGGTCTGTTGCCCCTGCGTGTGTCTACGCATATACCACATTTCAGATGAAATTAATTGCTAAAATTCATATGGATAATTTCATCCAAGAAATCGTAGTAAAATAAGGATATTTATAAAGTAAACACAAATCTCCTTTGTTTATCAAATTTCGGGCAGCAAGCTTTGGGTCTTCTCCATAATACAAATGACCAAACCACGGAACCGGTATCGGCAGGCAATTACGCGACTAACAAGGTCCCCACAGAAATCATTGCATCCATTGGTTAAAACCCCCATTCACGATATATCTATGCTGCAAGCCAGCAGGAGTTGTACCCTGGCCAAGCTAAAAGTGTGATCAACCTGCATGCAGTATGGGTCTGAACTGCTTGTTGCAGTGTGATATACCCAGCAGACGAATCGGTTGCAGCCACGTGTTACGGAGTACAGGGCTATTCGCGATAACGGACAGAATATCATAGATGAGCTTCCTTTTGTGGTGCTGAAATGTCCTATTGTGTCCTGCCATACAACTATGAAAACTTTTTATCCAGCAACAACACGGGTTGGGTACTGGCCACGGCATGAATTCTATCTCGTATCATTCCCAGAATTACTCATAAATCTCATTTTCTAACACCTTTGGCCATGGACGTAAATAGCTATGCCGTTGGATCAACTACATCATTGATGTCAGGTCTTTTTGACCATTCTGTTGAGCGTGAGTCGGGGTCGTGCTCATAAGCATATATTCTCACCAAAGTAACCGTGTCTTAGTTTTCAAGTTCTTCTCGTCCATGGTGGATATGCCCAAGGAATGCGAGCAGTATCGCTTGCAACTCATGATAGAATATAACCGGATTCTTGCATGGGGCAAAGCGATAGGCCTGATTGACGTTCCACATGAGTCGCATGTGGCAATAAGTCTTGGAACAAATGCGATTGAACTTTGTGATATAATTTCTCGCATAGGTGATCTCCTTCGCAAGTTCAAAGCTATTACCAGTCGCTGGAAGGAGGAGCTAGGCCCCTACCAAGGGGTTGACCAACACGCAAGAGAGACTAAGGCGCTAGATAGAAACGTGGCTGCAGATGTTTCGCGACTGGCATTAGAGTATGAGAAGACGGGAAAAGAACGCGATCGTTTACGTATGGGTGGCCATATTACTAAATGGATGGCAAAAAGAGCCGCGGATGCCATGGAGATTGTTGCACATCCATCGCGAATTCGGTGGGTAATGGTGGACAAAGAGGCCTTCGAAGCATTACTAAAAGATTTGCATGTCCTGGTGGAGCGCATCCATGAGTTGATGGGCAATTATCATCAGGGAAAAATCCAAGACATCACCGACAAGATCTATCGAGAAATGGTTCTACTCCGCGATGATGTAAACGACCTCAAAAATCTTCTCAGCGCAATCAACAGTTTATCCAAGACCCAACGGGACACCGAAAGTGCGGGGAAGACTTCTCGAGACGAAAAGAATGAGACAATACGGGATCTTCTTCTTCTTAAAGAGATCAGCAGCATCTCAGACATGATGTTGGTGAAGATTAAAGACGGCGCAGATTTCAACATTGAACAGAGCCTCGGAGATCTAGAAGGTCGAATCAAGGTCAAGTGCTATGACACAACAACGTTAGAGAAACACTTTTCCACCAGAGGTCTAGAAGTCACACAAGGTTCAGTGCCAAAGAGACAGCGGGGACTTTTAATCGACAATGAAATTAAAACCGAAGTTTGGATTGAGTGGAAGAAGATGAACACCAAGATCACCATTGGTTCTGTCCAACACAAAGAGTCTAGATTGCGGACCTTGACCCTCGCTGAAATGCTCCACAACAGAAGGCCTTGTCACCTATATTCACCAACTTGCATTGGATTCATTGATGCAGATGAAAAGCATAGAAAATATGGGTGGATTTACAGGATGCCAGAGGTTTCAGGCGAGCACACAACACTAAAGTCTCTGCACAGTGTCCTGGGTCAAAATGAATACAAACCGTACCTAGGTCAACGCATTTCGCTTGCCTGGAGGCTGGCGTCTTCGCTCATGTATCTGCACGCAGCAAATTGGATACATAAGGGAATAAACAGTGACAACATTATCTTCGCTTTCAACGAGGACAAATACGACATTGAAAAGCCTACTCTTTCAGGATTCGAGTACTCACGCCCCCAGACCAATGAAACAACCTCTGGCACTCCTGATGAAAGGTGGGACATTTATAAATGGCCAAAAGTTCAGAATGAGGTGCCCAAGACATTTAACTCCAGAAAGACCTATGATATCTATAGCCTGGGCTTGGTTTTACTTGAGATTGCGCACTGGAAGGCGCTACACAAGATACTGTGTTTGAAAAGGTGGCCAGAACCAACTCGCCAGAGCGTCCGCATCCGCGGCTGGCTTCTAGGAGAAGAGAAATTTGCACCTTTTGGAGCGGTGAACCCCCTTGATGAGCTTCGGGATATTGCTGGTGACAAATACTGGAAGGCAGTAAAATGCTGTCTTGTGGCTCACGGCGAAGAGGGAATGCGTATTCCAGAGGGCTCTGATCAAGGTTCTACCGTCGGGGTTGAACTTCAGGAAGCATTCACTCAGCTTGTAGTAGAGCCACTGAAAGACATATCCATTGATTAAATTACGGTGCTCTAATAGCACGTTGTGCCAGGGGGAGTGGTGATTCGCTTTGCAGTACAAGACTTCATGCCATTGCTGGTTACACAACTTTTTATTCTAATTGGCCCTTAGTCTGACTAATGAGAATGATGAGGGTTTTGTGAGTGTCCTATACAAGGAAGAGAGGGGCAGCGCCGATCGCTTCGCTCAAATGTTGACCCCATACCCATGTTCAGTAGCAATGGCTATTCCCAACGCTTCCAGGTACTATTCGTAGAAATCGGATGAGTACCTCAATTTAAAACCCATCTTTACTTTTTACCGGTCTTTGTTTATGCTCTTCTAACAGCTCCAATATAGTAGTGTGATGCCTTCTATCAGCAAAGTGAAAGGCCGTATCTCCATCAAGATCCTCTGCATCTACATCGGCTCCGTAGTCCAACAGCATCCTGACAATGCTTGAGTACCCCTGACCAGCTGCTCCTTGAAGTGCAGTCTGGTCATTCTCGTCCTTGGCATTGACAGAGGCACCGTTATCCAAGAGCAACTTGATGACATCGTCATGGCCGCTTCGAGCAGCACAATGAAGTGCGCTCTGCCCAACGGGGTTTGGACTATCGATACCGGCACCATGATCCAATAAGAGTTGTACAATAGCCTTTGACCCATTTTCAGCAGCATGATGAATCGCACTCATGGTGCTCGCATCTGCTCCTTCATTAAGCAAGTGCCTTGCCATATCTTCCGAGCCCTTTTTGCATGCCTCGACTAATTTGTCGTTCTTTGTCAAAACCACATCCATGGTACAGTTGCAAGCCAAAGGCTCGTTTGATGCTGACAGCCCTGACCAAAACGACTCTAGCTCCTTAGCAGAAGGGCGTTTCTCCCGGTCGGGGTTCAGCATTTTCTGACAAGCAGATAGAGCATCGTTCTGCCAACCAACAGTGTGAAGTTTCCCTATCCATTTATGGACTTGGTCAATATTATGGGCATAAGATGTATTTTCATGCGATGGGCAGCTCAAGACATCACCAAGCTCTCTAAGCCCTTCGGGATAGGTAAAAGTAACAAGCATCTCGAGGAAAACCGCCCCCAAAGAGAAGACATCTGCTGACCGACCGCGAGTGCTCCCGTTATCCACTTCGGGAGCACAGTACTCTCGTGTTCTCGAGGAATTCCGGTCCCAGTGGGTGGTAGACATCGTTATCCCAAGGCCCATTTGTGATATACCAAAGTCTGCTAAGAGCACCCTTCCTTCTTTTATCAACACATTAGTTGGCTTGATATCCCGGTGCCGAATGCCCAGGGTATGGATATGGTGCACAACATGTATCAAACAGCCAAACCACCGCCTGTCAGGGCGTTTTCCAACTTTGAGATATTCCTGAAGATTTCTATCTGCACGATCCATGATTATTGCAAACTTGATTTCATCCTCATTTTGGTTATCAAAATATGTGTGGATGAGCCGGACGACATGCTGGTGCCGCGCGTACTGTAGAATCTTAGCTTCCTGTACGAGCTTGCGTTTCTTAGACTCGCGTAATGTTGGGTCTGAGTCGACTGTTTCTGTGACTGTTTTCCGGGCACATTTGAGACCTTTGAATTGGCCCGAGGTCCCCTTCACCTTCTCGACAGACTTGGCAATGAGAGGCCCATTGCCGTCAGGTGTGAAAGGAATCTCACGATCGTCGTTGTACTCGCTCGGTTGGTAAGGCTCGTCCAATTGACGTGAGCCAGCAATACCCATTGTACAGGGCAGATTTATCTACTACCAGTGAAATGTGACTTCTTGATTTCTGGACCCAAGGCACCGGAGTGACTTGCTGCTTCGCTTGATCTGTGAACTTTGAAGCGGGGTATCGCATGCTGCTTGTAAAAAAAATTAAAAAAAAAGGCTGAGTCATCATCTCCATAAAACTGCCACGGCCATCTTCAACTGCGGCAGGGCTGCTGATTTTTTCTTCCAGTCGATCAGTAACGGAAGCGCGCTCGCTGCTGTGGTTTCGTTGGGGATGATTGCTTTCTTAAAAGCTTATATCTCGCCCTTGTTTGTTGCGCCATTTCTCCCTTTTTTTCCTGTCCAATTCTCTTCCTCTCAATCATGGCTCAGGTTGAACTGGATGAGACTCAGAGTTTGTGGGTCGGAGACGGACTAGTCGTTTGGTCAGAGACAACCAGCGAATCCCTGCTGTTGTATATTTCTTGGTCTTCTTAGTCTTTTCATCAGCAAGATGACGGTGAAGATCCCCCCTGCTGTCCCAGGATTCATGACATCCATGTATGTTAGTTGCTGCCTTGTGAGGCGTGGGCAAACCTGGCTCACCAGGCAGGGGCCCACTCAGCTCACCCAGGTCGCACGATTGGTCAGCGAGATATTACAAAAATCGAAAGACTCATTAAATACCTTTAAATACTTAAGAAATGGTTTAATTTATTAAAAAGACTTACATGGGTACCTTTAAGAGTCCGCTGAATGTTGAACTCATTGAGTTAGTCTGTTGTTATATTACAGCACACCCACGACTGAATCATTCAGTACAAGTCAGTCACTGGAGAGGTATTTACAAATAGGCTTCCATATTCAAGGATAGGTCACCGTCACATATACCCTACATGGTAGTCAATTCATCCTAAATCTGATCAATGGCCGGATCCGGTCTCAGTTCATTGGACAGGAGTTATTGGGATGAATCAACCGTCATGCTGTCATTAATACCTCCATCCTCTAATTGGTTCTCTGATAACAGGAGACTGTTCAGACTCTCCAAAACTTGGGTTCCACCACCCATCTCAACGTCGGCTCCATCTTCGCCGACTCGGCTGGCCTTGAGACTGGCCTCAGGAGCGGCATTTCCATCGCTCATAGCACAGTCGATATCATAGCCTGCTGGAAATAAACTTACCGCGTGGTTAGTTCCGCTAATGTCTGTACTACCCTCATAGATTTTGGGACCTCGACTATTTCAAGCACTACTATAAAACTGGTTCTTTCAACTGGGACGACATGCCTCGAAGCTCCCACTTACCAGATGTGAGGTGCTTATTAACTTTGCTTCAATTTGAGAGGTTGAAAATGTCTCTAGGATACTCAGACCAGAGAAACTTAGAATCCGTAGTCGATCAAGAACTTGTTTATACCGTGGAAATATCCAGGAGCGTACAAAGGACGGTACTACGAGGTAGCATGTTTCATAATCTTGCAACCTATGCTTCAGGTCTGAATTCAGAACCTCTCACAAGTTAGTCTACATCGCTCGGCAAAAGATCGAGCCCAAACGGTTACTTCTAGCACCGATAATAGCCCATTAAGCACATTGCGAAGTTTATTCAAAACACGCCGAAATGTATGTGCCCAAGTATGCTGAAAGATATTATTATTTGAATGAACCTCAATAGCTTGGAGTTCCACGTCACGCCTTTTCAGCCGGGTGTTTGCAGTCGATACTACGCCGTCGCTAGAGGGTTATCGGAAATTTGATGCCAGTCTAAATGAAATCGAGGCTCAAAATGGCAGCGCATAGGTTCCTTTTACTGTTTGGTCCTTTGAAGATGAATGAGGATCAACAAGCCCTCTGCGTATACTTTAACATGTGGAATACCCATGGAAAGTCATCGACACTGATTTGGCTACGCCTACGGGTTGAGTGTTGGGAGGGTTCGGTAAATTGATAATCTCATGACAAGCTATGGTGCCAAAGATTTGTTGTCAAAATGTTGGGGCAAATCACAGTAGAATGTCGATGGCCTACTTGTTTGATAAAAGTGGCTACAATGAGAACTTGAGGTTTCCTATTGTGAAAAGATAGACAGAAGGGCAACCTAAAGTTAGAATTGATGTAACTACGTCACTAGATTACTACTGCGTGCGGAGAACCAAGTCATCATATCGGTTCACCGTCGGCTAATATTTGAGCAGCCAAACGAGATTATAATCGTCATTCCTTAGTTGGCTCAGTCACAAATTTAACCACGACTTGGATTCGGTCGCCTTTTGATTAAAAATTCTCCATATCATCGCTGGTAAGGCTCTGGTGAGGTATTATTTGCTGAGCGCCGTTGAGTGGCAAAAATGTGACGTCGGTCCAGGGTGGGAGCTGGCGGTGATAGCTGGGGCAGCTAATTTTTTTTAGCAGCCACCGACATGTTCTCCCGCATTGCAGCTCGCTCATTGATTCGGCAAGGCTGGGGAGTGGCTGGACTGGACCCATATTGATAGCCCAGGGACATCCCTGCTTGACCACCGTGATACCACTGAACCACTACCGACACCGGACTTGTCTGGCCCCAGCCCTGATTTTGCTCGGCTGCTCCGGGAGGGCTGTTGGTCCATTGAGACCGTTGTGCGGAACCGCGTCGCAAAAGAAAAGACGGACGGCTTTAGTTTGGCCACTCGTCTCTGTGCTAAGCCCGCTAGACCGTTGGCCATGAGGCATTAAGCGACGGGGATGCCATGCCTTGTCTTGTCTTCTGCCCGGGGTCTCCTCGTGTAAAGCCAGCTCAGCTCCACGGAGGCTTGGCCCGTTATGGTCTGCGGTGACAATGATCCCCAAACTATGGAATTGGAGGGCCGCCAGCTGACCTATGAGGCTGTCCAAATGCTGGCTGACCTTGCCGAGTTTGGCCATCAACCGAGAGATCCCCAGACTACGAACATCGCCTCACCGGGCATCATGACGTTCTTCCCCACGGGGATCCGGAGCGCCCAAGGCGCCCAAACCCTTTAGTCGCGGACCGAGGGTGGCTGCTGGTCCGTCAGCGTGGTACGCGGGGTCCAACATCCCACCACGAAGACATTCTCGACCGGCCGCCTGGGACCTAATCCTGCAACCACCCCGAGTCATCTGCTACCAGCCACGAATGATTGGCCCGTGGAAAATTTTCAAATGTCTTGCACTCGCCCATGATTTCCTCTTGGTCTATTCTCTTCCCCATATCCATCCTCCTCCTCCTCAACGTTGACCCACCGCTCCATGCTCGCGCGACTCTCCGCGTCTTCGTGTTCCGGCACCTAACCCACAACCATGCATCATGAGGGATGATTCCCCCAGTGTATACGCTTCAGTTGGGGTGACGCTCCCCTTTGCAACCATCGCCTTGGCTCTCCGGCTTCTGTCGAGGCGCCTGACCAAGGCGGGCTACGGCTTTGAAGATGCCCTCGCCATCATCGCCTACGTACGGTGCACTCTCCCGACACTGCGTCATTATTGCCTTGGTAACCTTTGTCATCTAGTGCGGCTCGTTGGGATACACGATAATCTCCGTCGTCTGTATGGAAACCATATACCTAACCCAACCTTTGGTTTTGACCTCAAACTAACCACCATGCAGGGGCTGCCTACTATGGACTTGGCCGGCCAATGGAGTACGGGCTCTCGGACAGCCTGACCTACGGCGAGAAGTTCAAAAAGTCCTGGATGCTGATCTGGTGCGGGAGCATGACCTATACGTTTGCCATTGCCTTTTCCAAATTCGCCATCTTGATGTTTTATTGGCGCCTCTTCAAATACTCCAGCACGCGCATACCGATTCAGATCGTCTCCGCGCTGACCGCCGGGTGGTTCATTTTGCGGCTGTTCATGGTGACGCTGCAGTGTATTCCAATCCGTGCTCTCTGGACCGCCTCGATCAAGAAAGAAAAGTGCAAAGTTAAAGAGTCGACGTTTTTCTTCTCGACAGTGTTGACCCACGTCTTGATTGACTGTGCAATTCTCGTGCTCCCAGTCATAGAAGTCTGGAAGATGCGACTACCCAAAGGCCAGAAATTCGGCGTCGTGGCACTATTTACGTTTGGCACTTTGTAGGTTTAACTCGACATACCAGTGGGGTTGGTCTAATCTGTTTCCTAGAACTTGCATTGCCTCAATATTCGTCGTTGTCCACTCTTTCCTCTTCAAAGGAGACTCCCCGGAAATTACAGTGGAAATGGGAGTCCATACCGCTTGGACTGTAGCTGAGTGCAATCTGGCTGTGATAGCGGGTAGGCTTGACATTGCAAAACCGCCCTCTTGTCGTGTTACTAATTCGTTCTGCAGCTTCTCTTCCACTGCTTCGTCCTGTCTTCCGCAGACTTCTACCCGGCTCATTCCTCACATCAAACGACAGCGCCCAAACGAACCCGAACAGCTCCCCCCTAAGCAAGGCTATAAGCAAGGACATTAGGCTGGTTCCATTCACTACTCAAAATCAACCCGACGTTGATGGGTCCAGCTCGACGCATGTACTGGCGACTTCAGAGGGCTGTCGGTCGTATCTTGAAGCGCCGGATCTGGGAAACGGGACACGAGTGGTGATATCAAACCCCTGGGCAAAGTACAGGTCCTCGAAAGATGTTGACCTTGAACGAGGCATTTTTACACACCATGAACTGGCAGAAGATGAGGATACGAAATTATGACATTTATTGGAGAAATTGAAGAGCCCTAATAATTTATACTTTGGGTCTTAGACTGTTCATGTTCGAAAATAATGAGTGATGAAACCACGTATAAAATCGCCCTATCCGGCGACTCTAGGCAAGCCCTGCTGTTGAATATTGTACCTGAACTATAACAGTCTCATTATTCTAGCGAAGGTTAAGATGATGATCTCCTCTTCATCCTGTGACGAGATTTCAACTCCCTTCTCTCAGACATCTAGTCTCAGGCTGCTGTGGGTTTTGGTTTATTGTTTCCTGGCCGAACGAACCCACGGTTTTTACAAATGATCATGACACAAAGATAAATGTATAAAATAACGTGCTTCTTACTTTTTTTGGTAGGGATATATCTGATCGCCTTTCAAAGACTGGTTTATGCATCTTCCCACGCCATTGAGAAGACTGCGTACACGATCGCGTTAATGAGTGAGCAGGAAAGCACTGGCATGTTAAATTCTGTTGAGTGATAAATAAAAGATTCAATAAGTTGATCTTGAGTTAAGGGCTCCATCTTAAGATTAGAATGTACGTTAAACGAGCCGATTCATTGATGGCTTTGAGGGTCGCTCGAGTAGCTTATTCATACTAGCTGATATCCTATTTACGGGCACCAAGTTTGGTCAAAAAACATCACAAAAAACCCCGGGTAATGGTAACCGCATTCGGCGTAATTTTGTCAGTATAACACCGAGAAAGGTAGGTATGGGATGGATTCTTGTTGTTCACTCTACACCCTGTGTTGGCACCATTTTCTTTTGGCGCAGTGGTGCCTTTTGATGCTATTGGTTGGAGAGGGGTGACCGTCGACCAATTGGACATCAACTTAGGGCACATTTGTGTCCAGCACGTCATGTGCAAAGCGTCAGCAATTCCTTGTCCACGTGCTCTTCAAAATCATTCATCCATGTACAGGTAAGGTATTAGATCTAGGATCTGCCATCTAACTGCACAAGCCACAAAGAAAGTTCTACCATGACGGATTAGATGTCTAATGCGTTGCATCGGCTGAGATCTGCGAAGCATAACACATCCTTCATTCTTCTGGGGCGGACTCTCATCATCCTCTGATTGTGGGTTTAATGACGCTCCCTCCCAAAACTACTTCTCTATTTGCTTCTACTTATCACCAGACGCTCTCATTGAGATATTGCATCTCAGGGCTAAGATGCCGGCGAAATCACCGAACATAACATCAAGGAACGAGGTTGTCTGCCCCCTCGAGAACAAACATGGATCTAGTTGCAGCAAACGATGCATGGGGAAAAGACGATACCGATCCATGCAGGAGCATATTCGCCGATCCCATCCCGAACACTACATTCCAAGGCTTCCTGCTACCAAACAGAGCTTTCTTTTGATGATAGATGCTTCGCCTCCAGAGCACCACAGCACTGCACAGGGCTCAGTTCCTGAAGAAAATGCATTTCAACCGCACAAAAGAGACCCAGAAAACAAGTTCAGTAACTCCAGCACTAGTCAGCGTACCTTGGAGCTGGATGATTTTGGCCGCGTTACTACAGGTCTACACACCGCGGCCAATAAAGGACAGTTAGGCTTTGATGCCGATGATTACTTTGATCTCAATGGACGTCAGAGGCCACGTACATCCATGGAAATGACCTCAATTGGCCTACCCAATCAGCCCCTCACAAGCAATTCATACTCGATCGAGGCAAATGGACTACATCATTTCATCCCTTCTACACTAAAGAATTCCCTCCCAAGTCAGGCCATTGACTCTCCTGCCATTAGCGCTCCTGCGAACCCGTCACTTCGTGCAAATTGCATCATACAATTACCATCAAAATCCGAGCTCAGGTATGTCAATGAAGTATAATATGCAAAGGTCCGGCTTAACAGATTGTAGTGGACATATCATTGGACACAATAGTCATAGGCACCTTATGAGGGATCAGGCGAATCCTCACCCTAAGCGGCCCGATACAACTAAATACATCTGCCCATATGGCAGCTGTGCCACATCAAGTGAACCAAACATTTTTGAGAGTGCGAATGACTTTCGCTACCATTTGGGTGATAACCACAACACGCACTATAGTATGAACAATCTTGGTGCTTATAAATGCAGGTATGTTTATAGCTTACAACCATGCTTGGATACTCATTGCAGTCATTTCTAGATACCACTGTAACCTGGGTGAATGCGCAACCGGGAACTCTGTAAACCTATGGTGGAGCGTGGAATTCTTTATAGCTCATCTAAAACACATCCACCTCAGGGATTATTCTGTGGTAGATGACCTAACGAAATTTATCTATCGGTGCGTACATTGACATGCCAAGGAAAACAGTCTAGTTTCTAGTCTAATCAATCTGGGGGACGTTGATAGCTGGCCTCGGACACTACAGGGAGATCCTCCAAATTCTCATAATCAGAGTTTGTATCAGCCTTTACATATAACCCGGTTTCGTTCTGGAGGTATCGAAATGGAAAGCAATACAGAAAATACTCTGTCAGCCCCAATTGAATTTTCAGAAAAGCCTGTTATCCAATTCACAAATTCTGGATATGCCTCCATGCCAACTCTTGGTTCTGTTCAGTACGCCAAATCCTCTGGAGATGAACAGGGAACTATATGTTCAGATACTCCAGCGCCCAAGTTTGCTCAGCAGTCCATATCCGATGTTTGCAACGCTATTCATAACAGAATTGCCAAGCATATAAGTGCTCAAGAATGGGCATCTATATCAAGCCAACTTCCCGTACTGCTCAAGGCTTTTGCTATTAAGCTAAGCACCACAACTTCAGCTAATGTGGGCAGACAGATAATGTGTTTTATTTATAAGCATCACAAGTATGACTTCCCTCTTCTCTTTCTTCCGTTTATCGAAGTTTAAAAGCCACCATGAGAAATCTCACGAAATTAATTATTTCATATTAACTAGGGAAATGGTCCGCCAACTATGGTATATATTCCATCATATTAATTACGAACACCCGTTTGAAATACCTACCCCAGGATCAGATTGTATGCCCCTAGACGACAAGATGAAGTTATGGGGGAAGAATTTGAAAGATGGCCACCAGGAATCCGTCAAGCTTGATCTATTCCAAGGGGTTGGCGAAGACGAAGACGACGACATGAGCTACTCAGAGCTATTAGCATACAATAACGCAATACTCTCCAGCACAGCATATGATTGGCTAATTGAGAGCATACTCAAACAGTCCAAATTTAACTGGGACGACGAACAACCACAAGTGATGATTAACAGAATCCGTCAGCCAATTTTAGCACAACTTCCAACGGGAAAGATAAGCTCACAGAAAGATCCGATTACATATGGCGTTACCTTTTGGCTTCCGTGGGGTCCTATTTCACAACGAATAATTGCAGAGCGTCGAAATAACATCGGTCGACCAATATCTGATTTTATTGTTTTAACGGGTTCTTCGTTGAATTATGTCCACATCACCACTGTGGAACAGTATTTTCAACAAATATGGCCCCATAACGGGCTGGACCTTTTAAATGCTGCCCAGCAAGCAATTGACTCTCTTCACGGGGATGTCGCTTTAGGTAAGAGTTCGTTATGGCAATTATTTTTAGTTGTGTTGTAACAAGATGTAGTCAAACAATCTGACAAGACACAAATCAGAGCCACAGTTAGTGGATCAACATTCGCATTTCACATTGTTGGATCTGTACACTCGATTGCAGAATGTGGTGAGCAATTGTCTTGGTTAGCCGCTGCACTACAACCCTTTTGCCATGGGTTTACCCTCACCGTTAAACCGACAATCACCGAAATACCCCGACAATCTAAGGTAGACAACCATAACGGTATAGAATTGGATCTAGATGATTTTCACAGCGATCTGTACCAGCCAGGCAGCATCTTACGAGATGATACATTTTGGACAGGTTTACCGAGTCATCGTCACCTAGCAGTAAATGTGGAAATTGCTACTGAGCCACTGCTTCCACACTTGAAACAGTTCATGGACGGTATTTTGGCACCCGCAGTAATTGTTAGTGGATATCCAACACTTATCCGCCCACGCTTTGTTGTAGGCATGGAAGTATCGTCAAAAATGATTTTCAATATGACCAACACAACAGCCTTCAATTTCGCGGACAGAGGAGTTTCAATTCAAGGGTCAGAATACCATATGAGTCTTACTAAAAGAATGGATGGCATGCTTGTGTGGCATATCCTCCGATCTCCTGATTATGTCTGCAGCTGCCAACATCCAACATTGCCATATGATGAATTGGCAGACTTACATGATACTGACCTATCGAAACTTTGGCCTTATAGGCACATCATCGAGCCGTGTTGTAAGGCCATAAGCCTGGAGGGCGATGAGTTATCCGACGCGACTTCGGCTCGCTCCAATACGCCTGATTATGCTTCCATCGAGCGATCGACTCCTTTACTACTACAGACTATGGCAGACATAGGACCCGAGAACTCATCGGCTGACTCTCTTGATTCTGACATGTTTTCAATATCAGCTACCTCGGGAGAGAGACCCAGAGGCTCGTGGAGTCCTAGTTCCGAGTTAGCCTCAGTTTTAAAGAGAGCGGCAAATAGCGTCTTGCTTTCATTTCGAAAAATTCAGGGTCAGAAGGCAATAACCGATGTCCTAGAACTTAGAGATCCCACTATTATCTCTCAGTCCCCCAATGACACTGACTTACCGACCAACACGAGCGCGAAGCATGAATCCGCGGCTACTTCTCTCATTTCATCCTTTCACGGAACCAATGGAGATTCTAGAAAGAGGGGATTCCGAGACAGCCACGGCCAAGATAATTCAGAAGAAGACAACCCAAATATACGTCCAGCCAAAAGGTTGAACCGCAGCCAGGATAGAGCAGCCTCAAAACATCTTGCATGTCCATTTTGGAAACATGATCCAAACAATCACAAAGGTTGTTGCAGTCTCAAACTTACAGAGATTAAGCGTGTAAAGCAGCATCTTTCTAGAAAGCATACGCCAGAATACTACTGCGAGCGCTGTTTTGATGTGCTCTCAGATGAAGATAATCACAAATCGCATATCAAGCAACAGCCACCGTGCGAATTGAATTCTTCGGGGCAGCTTAATGGTATATCGCATCAACAGAACCGCAGACTTAGCCGAAAGTCAAATCGAAATCATTCAGACTCCGAAAAGTGGTTTCAAATATGGGAAATTGTATTCCCGGGCCAAGCAAGACCTTCGTCCGCATATATAAACCCAGACTTATCGGAAGACTTGTGCGCGTTTAAAGAATTTTCTGAGCGGCACGGTACGGAGATAATTCTTCGCTTAATCCAATCAAGAGGGATACCGCAACTTTCAAATGAGGAGTCGGTGTCAGCGCTTCAGCATCTGATCAACCTGGGGGTTAATCAGATATATGAAGATTGGTTGACTAACCGCACACCATTCTCTAACAGAACTGTTTCCAATATTACTAATGAGTTGTCGTCACAATATATGACATCCGGGAGCTCATTGGTAGATAGTGGGATTTCTGGAAGTCAAGGACAACGGAGTAATAATATACGCAATACACTACCCCAAACAGCTTGTTCTAGCGTCCGGGGCAATAATGTGGTTACCCAACCCCCCTTGGCTGAAGATTTGATGATTGATCCTGACACCATGTTAAACAACATTCAAAATAAAATCGATGGTGGCAGTTTATGGGAAATTGACAGTGATGTTGTCGACTATACCTTAAATGATGAGATATGGGATTTCATGGATGAAGATGATCCTGGGAACCTCAACGAAATATCCAAGTTGGAGAAGACCGTCTCTACGGGTAACAGTATCGGGTTCTAATTTACAAACTTGGTGCTTATAATCATACTAAATATAAAGATAATTGAAGAAGAAAACTTTTGGGAAAAGGACACCAACCATCCGATTTTTGGGGTGGGCATATTTTGACGTGAAAGATTGTGCATCGCAGTCTTTCACATGTCAACTCCGAGCACCATTTGTGAAATCAATCCAACACATGATAGGAGGTTCACTGTCTCCAATAGAGTAGTAATTCCTCTCTACCGTTAACTATATAGCCTGCCTTTAGGGTTAACATGTGTGCTTTGACGAATAGCGTTGGGTAGAGCCTCATTGGGGACAAATGCATTCCGAAACTGAAGATTATAGTCGCTTGAAGACTATCGTTGCAACCCCAACATCAGCCATTACCTCTTCATCCAACCCTCCGATAACGACCGAAACAACTTCATTAAAATTCACCATCTAATAGGGCTGGTTATCATCGTTTCATAGTTCTCATCGACACTAGAACCCGTTCGACTCGGGACTGATTCTAATACTAATACTGGGTACCGGCATAAGTGTCAGCCTTCTCCTCAATGGCAACAAAATGAGCATGGTGCTTGTGATTTTTAGCCAATTGGGTATAACAAATATGATGAATACCGGGAAGAAAACGAACACGTTTGAATTGGTAATGAACAAACTGATTTTATTGGGTCTACTTTCATAGTACATGGTAGCATTTTGTAAATAGACAGGACCGCCATCAAAATGGCATTAGTTCCAGTTCCTGCAAAGCAGCATAATAACGGATCTCCAAATCAAGAGTTGGGAAGCATTCAACTTAACTAGCTTTCATTTGTTTCTTCAAATATCCACTAGCTAGACACGAGATCAGGGCGTTATGATTGATCAATCTTCCAATGCCCAGATTCAGGACTGTATGCTAAAAGATATAACGCTTTCGCGTTTTCATTACCATTGTACTCATGGGTAAGTTGCAGATTTGGTTCGCCGTAATTTCCCATAAATTCCAATTCGAAATTAAGCCTTGTTCCAGGCTCTAGTTCGCCACGATATTGGATGGAAAACGGCTCTGAGCGTATCGTTCGTCGATTGTTTTCTAACTTGACAGACTGAAGAAACGAGGCTGGGGTTTCGTCAATGTCGACACCACACACAGCTATCTCGTGCCTGGAATCGCTGAGGGACTTGATTTGAATCAGTAGACGACGATGGAGGATGAAGGGAGGAATGGAGATGTTGAGATGCTCCAAAAGCCGAATCATCAAACTGTCAATGTCGGAATGAATTCGCAGCTTGCAAAGGTGATCAATTGGTGTCGATTGAAGATTGCAAATGACAAGATGTGCATTTTTCTCCGTGCCGACAATCTCGGGAATCTCATTGGAAGGAGTCACGGTGAGAGATGAGCCAAGGACCAGGCAGAGGTCAGCTTTGGCGGCCTGTTCATAGGCTTGCTGTAGCGGTATTTGCGGTAGCGACTCGTAAAAGTTGATGATGCTGTCCAACAAGGCTCCGCCACAGAGGGCGCACTTTCGTCCTGTGCGATGGTCATGAACCGTCTTCTCATATTTAGCCACGGCTCGAAAGTCTGCGAGTATTCAATGTGAGCAATTCTAAGCAGATGAAGCCTGGATAATCATTACCTCGGATGTACTCTTTGCCGCAGTCTTTGCAGTACTCCCGATTATTGTTCCCGTGAAGTTCTGATAATTTTTCCTATGCATACAAAATTTAGCGACGGGGGTTGTCAAGAATGTTGCGTGGTGCGCTGTACAGGCAAAATCCCGCTCCTTCGATGCAGCCCATCACAGTTCTGGCTGATGAGATACTTCAACATTCCTCTATGCTGCAGTTCAACAAGGGCCATGTGAGCCGGTGTAGGAATAGCCTGAAACGTGTTTACATGGTCCCTCGTTTTTTTCCCTTGTGCACGTAACGTCCAAACACCCTCGGGACCGCGAAAATCGGGGATGCCTACATCAATCAGCGGACAATTGCCAGATATTTCAAGTGGCTAACCAGGTCATACCAGCAGAGGTAGAGATTCCGGCGCCGGTAAAGACGATGAAATGCCTGCTCTCTTTGATCATGTTGGCCAGAATCTTGGCTTTTTTGGCGACTTGGCTTGGTGCTTCATGACGCTCGCGTTCAGCAATTTTGGGAGCAGAGTCAGCCATATTGGGGGTTTTCACGCTGAACTCTCACTCGGTTGATAAAAATCCGAGGTTGGATAATACTAGCTGTTGAATCAATGACCGTCTAAGTTTGGATTTTCTGAACAAGTGAAAGTTGGTTGAAAGTGGTCTGCTAAGAAATCACCACAACATCTTAGCGCCCATATGATCGATCAGCTCCACTAATTCCAGGCAGATGCATCCGGTTTGGATAGGTCATGTGAGACAAGAGATGTTGACAGAACAAATGGCGGCTTCAATGCCGTTGAATTTCCGTTGAATCTAACCAAGTCGTTCTTGAGAACCAGCACGATTCATCAATCAACTCATACATATACTAAATAAACACACTCTCTTCGTCGGTGGAACTCGGCGTTGCGAAATGACCGTCGGCAAAGTCCAGTGCCCACTTTAATTTCATCCCAGCAACGTCTTGATACCTCCGGCTCTCATCCCTCGCTTCAGCAATAGCGATGGCTTCACGGCGATCCAGGTCCGCTCGCTCCTTTGCCAGATCTGATCTAGTGGCTTCCAATTCAGTCTGTAGGCGCAAGATGTTCTCCTGTAGCAGCCGGTTTTCTTCTTGCGCCATTGATCGTAGATTGGAAATCAGCTTCAAATGCACCGTGTCCCCTAGAAGCTCAGCGAAGAGCTCAGCGTCAACCAGAAGCTGCTCAATCCCCGCCAAATTGGTGCGATTACGATTCACGGTTGTCCGCCGTACTGTGACAATCGATTTAAATAGCTCTTCGGCCGATCTCCCGTGGCAGGTCAATTCCTCGGATTCAAAGAGCTTCAGAGATCTGAAAAGCTCAGTCCACTGAGAAAGTTTTACCAGCTCGGCACAGTCCCAGCCACGCTCCAACAGAATGTCTGGCATGGTCCGCTGCCCAAATTCGTAACACATTTTTTCAAGATGTGTTTGCAACTGAAAAATGAGTTGATATTGAACGCTGAATGGAAAATCGGTAGGAACACGAGTGGGTTGTTTCGACCCTAGCAAGAGGACTTGTTCTCCTATGTCGAATATTTGCTTTAGTAGGATTACCATCTTATATTAGCTTTCGCTTACCTCGGCAAGTCCCAGAGAGTACACCAACTTCATTTATCAGCTTCCTGGGGACTAACATGACAGCATGGGCCGTTTCGCCACACACTAGCCCAGGCTCGACCAATGTGGCTTTGTCAGCTTCATTCAAGCCAAGTTGCTCATCAGTCAAATCAGGAAACATTTTTCTCGCCTTATTGGCAGACTGAAGTATTCCATCACGCAGCAGACTTTGGGCTGTTTTGGAAACAGAATCAAGACCGTGCTGGCTGATCAGCTCCATTAGCCCTTCGCCTGCTTTCTTGTTCTTGGCCATCTTCTGGATTCTCTTCTTGATGGAATTTATTTTGCGAAATTTTGAAGCAAACGTATCCTTGAAAATCCTCACTACGGCCAAGTAGACTGCCTTTTGATCAGGTTCTTTCATTCGATCCGATATAGTGGCGGCGCAAGGTATCTGCTCAATCAGTTCGAGACACTCTCCGCACAGTGAGTATGCGGTCTTCTCAGACATGACTTGATTTAATGGGCTGGACGAGCATATGAGTCAATAACCCCATTCGATTATGGAAGAAGGATAACACGCATGCATGTGGTTGTGTGAGCTGCGGGGTAATAATATTATGGTGTAACAAAAGCAAATGGCACTGACTAATATGCCATCAGATGTATGATTGGGCATATCCACAAGATTACCAGATGCCACCTGACATCATCTTTGCTTCAACTCTGGTTGCGAAATGATGTTTGCGGGATCAGAAACGTAATTAAAGTGAAGCAGGGTGCGATGGTAAACATATTTATCTAGTGCGCAAAGCACAAAGCTCATAATTATTACCATTGGGCAGGAAATGATGTTTATGCCAATTGAAACCTGCCTCTTTCATCATGGGCATAGAGTACCGTGGTTAAACAAGAAAAGTAGTTCACAGAAAAAGTTATGATAGGATGGTAGTAGTGGTGTAGGGGTAGTGCGTACTTGTGTTGTCTGGAGATGAACTTCCCTAGCCTCCTGATCGCCGTGACGCTAGAGCGCTCCTCACTACTCCGTAGAGACTCCTGAAATTGCCATAGGGGGTGGAGATTGGGTCCGGTCGCCGCTGGGTTCAAGTAATTCAAGCCAGTAAGCGAATCCGTCTGGCTAAAGCAGCGAGCCACGAGGCTTATTCCAGCGTAGACCACTGGCTCGTTTGTTGCACGGTCCACTTTGTACCTCTGATCTAATGGCTGAGACATTCACTAACACGCGCCACCAGTCTCGGTCATTGGTTGGACGGGGTCAAGGGTGCATCCTGTTGTTGTGCCACGAAGTAAAGATTGCGAACCAAGTCCGTCATTGGGCAGGCCTCCAATTACTTAAGCAAATGCTCGGTGAGCTGACGTGGGTGTCACGTCGCTTTGGTTCTCAACAAGACAATACCAATTCCAGATCCGTCAAGCTTCTCCGCAGCAAAGCCTTGAAAAAAATTCGCAATGGTTACCTTTAGCCCAGATGTAAAGTACTCCTACGCGCAAATCCGGGCTCCCGGATCCAACTTCACCTGGGCCCTTCTCGTGTACAATGGCGACAAGATCATTGCCATTGACATTGGTGTTGATTTCCCCGACCTCGGTTCCATGTTTCAAGACCACCAAGTCCAGTACGCTTACCTCCGTATAAACGATAAGTACATTTTGATTAGATGGATTGGAGGGAAAGTGAATTCTTTCAAGCGGGGGCAAGCGTCTTTGGACGTTAAGCAGCTTAAAACCATCGTCAGCGAATTCCAGCTCGAAATAATAACATCAGACAGAAGCGACCTGTCGAGAGAGAAGTATGCTACTTCTTGTATGCCTGTACCGTATATTGGCTAATTACATGAAAGAATCATTGATCGACTGCACTGAATTAAATTTCACATGCTTGAATCTATGCGAAAACACGCTGCTGAAACCTGATGCGAATTGGAGTACGGATATGATATGTTATGGTCTGGGACAAGTGATCTGTGATTGCTCTTGGGATAGTGATACTCTAGTGATATACATGGTTAATTGCCAGATGAATGGAAACTAATGATTGGGTGGCTTATGCTTTAAGGGTAAGGAATCATATTGAAATCCCAGAAAGCACGAGAAACGTAGCTACCTTGTTCATTGCTGGGCTTGGCTGGGAATCCAACGGGGCGGGTGTGGACGAAGGATAATTTGAGAATGCATAATTGGAAGTATCGCTTTGCATGGCAATTAATTCTACTTGCACACTCTGTTAAAGAAGATTTGACAGGTCTGAGTCCAGCTGGGCTTGGTGATGTGTTGATTTTGTTCAAGCAACTTCTGCGAGACTTCTATTGTAACAAGGGCGACCAACTGGGGTAGTTTTAGGCTACTCAGGCAGGGCAAACGTAGGTTCTATTAGAATACAAGACTAAAGCTTGACCTTTTTTCCATCTATTTCTAGCTCCTGCTTTTATTGATGAAAAGGAATACTGTGTCCAATTGGGCCCAAGTCCTACTGTCTTAGACCATAGGGGTTGAGAAATGTGGTTGTTGTGGCACGGGGAACCCGCGTTACATCTCGTTAGCTGATTAGTTTTCTTCTCCTTTTTCTCTCTTCTATTAATTTTAATGTTTTTGATACAAAAACAACCTATTTTAAAATATTTTGTTTTTATGTTTAGTTTAAAATAAGCAGGAGGCTTGACCAGGCATTTCCGGGAGTGCGAGGCTAGGCAGGTAGATCATGGGCATATATAATTAGTGATTAAGCACTCAATATTTGGGGCAAAATGTCGTTGTTCATGAGTTTGAGAGAATCCATTACAGTCCTAGGATCAATCTCATTTGCTTGAGGCTTGAGTAAAATCATTATACCTGACTGTTTATTCCGCCTCTGTCAATTGTGATTCATCAAATACAACTCGAGTAAGTGGCAAAATAGTTGTACGCGCAGTCGCTGACCAATCCAGGTTCGCGTGCAAGTGGTGGACGTCCAACCTGCATCAGAATGCCAACCTCAGAACCACTCATTATCTTGGATTAGTGATATTTCCATGGGTCAAGCTAGCCTGGGTCCTTGAGCATGACATTTTGACATACATTGCCATTATTCGGGCTTCAAAGACCCTTGCATCCTGTTATGTTACACAGGTTGGAGCTATACGGTCGTGGGATACTTGCATCACAAAGCGATATGCTTTCCGCGATCCTGAACAAGACGTTTTGGAGATTGTTTTGGGTTGTATTTCCAGGCAAGATCCCAGCGACCGCTGTGACGCTCTGGCTACTCAATTACTATACACGAAGCCTAAAACACCGTCCTATTCTCGCCCTCCAAGCCGTCAGCTTCAGTGAGTCTCACTGATCGATAACACCCAGAGCATTGTGGCCCATCTATTTTTACTATAATTTGAATCTTGTCTCATACAGTGTGACGGTGGATCTGATCTCATCTATCTGGCGTCTTGTTGCTCGAAAGTGTATTCCCAGGTCCGAACCGATGGAATGCCTCTGGACTATTTGGGTCTTTCATATGAGTGGCTAGCGGGTCATGGTGGCGGCCTTGAGTATGTTCCAGATGTTTCATATACTCCAAGTCTAGATTTGTGAGGGCTGCCATAGACTGCTGTACAGTTTCGTCCGTTACCTGTCCGCCAAAGTGTCGTGAACGGCCGGTGAGGTTGAGCCGCCTGGCCGTAACAAGTTCGTTCATGGTGGAAACCGAAAAGGCGTAGCTATTGTCATGCAAAGTGATGTCTTCGAAGAGGTTACTTCGTTCATTCGCTAGCTCACTAGCTTCGGACACGATCTGTATGCACTGGCTCACACTTTCTTTTGTCTGCTGAAGTCGTGCGAGCTGTGCGGCTACAGGTTCAGACATTACGTCTTTCAGACACATGGCCTCCAGCTGGCTGCTTAGAATAGCCTCATGCTTCTGTAGACGATCTATGAGAGACCTAATAGTGCCCTTGGCCTCTGTCAAGCTGGTCTTGACGTATTTATTTGCTGATGGGCGCTCAGAAAACTGCATATGCTCTGAAGATTCCGATTCAAATTGCGCAATCTGAGCAGATAGCTGAGCACACATGTTGAGACCCCGATGCGTACTCTCTTTTTCCTCCATCATGGCCTGCCATTCAATGGCAACATCATCGACAGCTGTAGAGTCCCCGGCCTGGAGTCGGTCAATCTTCTTCTGCAAATCTTCCAGGTGGTCATTCAGGTCGCTTGTGGTATCAGCGATTAAATCCTTGTATTCTTCCAGGACCTCGGGAGGGACGGCAGAGATGCGCCTAAAAAGTTCCAAGTAAGCCCAGAGTTTAAAAAAAAATTAAAAAAATAGAGTACAAGCATAGTTTAATAGACACGTACAAGTTTGCATTTGCTAGAGCAATGCTGATAGTGGATTTGTGTGCAGCCAGCATAGTCCGGAAGTCGTTAATGTCCCCCTGAAGATACTTCTGCTGAACCCAATCCCGCACACTCGATCGAGACGAGTCGCTGGAGTGTTTTGTAAATCGGGCAATTATTTTGCCATATTCTTCACATGCCTTGCCGCAGCGTTGAAGAGGAATCTCGAGGGCTTTGAAGTCGACGTTTGGATGGCCAGCAATCGTCTCAAGGAGTGAGCTCAAGACTCCCGTGAGGTCACTGAGCTCCCCTTTCAGCGCTCGGGCGTCCTTGTTCTGGGTGTGGAAGCCACGGACGAGCGAATTCAGAGTCATGATGGACTGAAGGGTGAACCCCCCAATCGACATGACGCTGTTTGTCATCTTGAGCGACTCGGCCATTGCGTCTGGCCGGCTTGACAAGACTAATCGCCAGTGTAGGCTTCGGCGGTGGGTGTGATGGCCAGCTATAAAAGCGCATACATGGCCAATATCTCAAATGCCTTCCACCCCGCTTGTGGACGGTTGATGCAGCACAAAAACTGCCGAAGGCCCTAAGCCTAAGCGCTGATTGGTGTGACTAATCCCGGAACATTGGGCCCACTATTTCATCTTCAGCAACGTATCGCCGCGTTACTGTCGATCAAAAATATATTTGCGCTGATCGGGCGAAGACGTGCGTTGAGATGAGGCTGGCGCGTCATACGGAATCAGTGTCTGAATCAAGTTCACAATTGTGAATACCAAGAGACTGCGACCTCCGGTTCTAACTAAGCGTAACACTTGATTGAGAATTAGAATATTATATTATTCGGTCAAAACACCCTATTTCTCTATTATGTGCCTATTTGATTTGTATCGTCAAACTCTTTCTCGGATTTAATTGAGCAAGGATTCCATTTTCTGGCCTACATTATTCGATATCCCTGCAATGAGGAAACCATCCATGTGACGGACCATTCTCGGCCTGCTACATAGTGTGCGACTCCAACACTGCACATGACAGTGCAACGCTCCTAGATATATTGGTAAATGACGACAGAACCGTAATAGCTAGCAGATACCCTTCGTTGACGCACTTCAGTAGGTCCTCGGCTAACTCCCTAGACAATCCCGCCTTGTGTCCGAGAAACCAGCGACCCCAACCGTCAACCGTTACATCTTAGGAGTATCCCTACTGCTGTGACCAATCACCATCCATTAATCCGGTGTGCGTACATCGTAACACCGCCTCCAGCTGGTCCAGCAACCACTGTGTGGACAATCTTCATAGGCCTATCGCCATTTCGACCAATGCCCTTGAATTTCCATTCAAACCTGCCTATCAGTTGCGCAACAAGGGACAACATCTCGCCTCTGGCAAATCTCTCTCCAATGCACTGCCTGGGCCCATAGGTAAAGGGCATAACAGCCCATGGGTCATTTGTCCCTCCAAGAGGATCAACCTTGACCTCTCCTTCCTTTGTGACTAGCCACCGATCAGGGTTAAAGTCGCCGGCTTGTGGTCCCCAGACTTGTCGAGAGCTGTGAATTACTCCTGGTGCAACGGTTACAACAGTGTCCTGCGGGATAGGCATAGAGCCAATCATTGTATTGTGCGCGGTGGTCTGTCTATGGCAATAGACGACTGGTGAAAATAGACGCAGGACCTCGTTACAAACGGCAGTAAGATATGGAAGTGACTCAATGAGCTCGGCATCAACGCTTGTACTTTCATGCGGCGAAGGAAGCTTGGCTCGCACCTCCTCACGAAGACGGCTCTGAAACTCGGGGTGCTGAGACAGCGAATAGATGGTAAACGCAACAGCGGTAGCTGTGGTTTCTTGGCCGGCTACCATGAGGTCCATTGACTGATCAATCAAGTAATCGTCAGAAAACGTCTCTCCTGATTGCAGCAGTGTTGCGATAATGTCACCCTGTGCGTATGGGTTCGGAGTGGCTTCAGTCGCATCTCTTCGACGTTGTTGGATCAATGGGCGAATAAAATCCGCAATCACATCTCTGGCAGTCATAATTTCGTGTCTGGCCTTTTCTGGCAGTCGCCGATAAATAAAATAAGGCAGATAAAAAGCTTTCTGGCGATATAGAAGGTGTTGCTTCTTGGTTGCGAAGAGGTTCCTAAAGTGCTTAACCCTTGCCGATGCTGGGTTCTCGACGGCATCGATAGCAGCCCCAAAGGAGGTCAATGTGACAATATCCAATGTGACATGATGAAGTCTTTCCCCAATGTCTATGGTACCAGTTCCAGTCTCTTCGAGGTTTTTCTCGATGATATTGAGGAACTTGGCCCCTTCAGCCCAAAATGTTGGATATAGGCACTTGATGTATTTAAACTTGAACGCTGGCTAGAGCAGTTTTCGATCAATCTGTACCCGAGGATAAATTCATTTGTTTCATCGATGCAGCGGGGAGAAACATACTTTGTGCTTTACGGGCGGAGCAACAAGAATGCCGCGAGGAGCAAATTGACCCATCACCTCCAATGCCCACGGGAGCTTGATGTAATTGTAGGCTTGGGTCTGTAAGACGTCCTTGCAACCTTGTGGAGTTGTAACGAGGATTCGTTCTGCATTCAAGAAGCCGTAATAGCGGATCAAGCCGTCATTGGGTATCTCGTTGATCCATTGGACAAGCATTTCGTAACTCACCTCTCCTAGCAAACGACGGTAAAATGGAGGCTGCTTTGGGCTAGGAAGATGTCGAAGAGGACTGAGATAGAAAGGGTATAGGACAATATTATAGACCAAAAGCCACATGGCACAAGCTGCAACAACAGGTATCCCACGCATGAGGTAGCATGCTGGCCCCGGACAGTCTTTGCTCCCTGTAGCCCAGAGCACGACGCCGACCACAGTGGTCTCTGTAGTCGCTGGGAACATCGCTGAGAGTTGCGTATTAAATCACAGGGACCCAGACACAGCTCTGCCTGCCTCAGTGTCGGGTGAGGCAATGAAGGGCAATTTTGAACACTTCAATGGGAGCAGAGTAGCCGATTTCCATGTTCCACAACCACTCTATGTGGCGCTAACATTGCAGCTCAACAATTTCCAATGTCCATTCAAAGGTGCAAGAAAAAGCCACGATGTGGAGTCAACCAATCAATTCAAGCGCAATTGATGATATCAAAGCACTAATACCATTGTGCAAGCCCAAAGCGAGAGTGCCCCTGAGAGGCGACACCTGACTGCCTCATAGGCCGTCATCTCCACCGTATCCAGCATACGTTTCCTCTAATCCGAAAGCACCCCAACGCCGATAGAAATGAAGCTATTCCCACTCATCCACGCCATCAAAGTCTCAGATTTAGACGAGATAAAAGAAATGAGGAGTAGCCTGGTCCAGCTCACACGGGATTTCCCGCTTGCTAGATTAGATGGGCGTCGATGGGAGGCAGTGGAGATTGACATCCCTCGGCAGTTAGAAGAAATACATCAAATGCTTTCATTATCCGAATACTCGTTATGGCATAAATGGTTAACCCTCTGCTAACTGATAAGAGTCCAAGATACACTGATCCTGGCAAGGGTTAGACATGGGCGCCCGGTGTAAGCTCGGAGGCAGCCAATACTCGGCGTGGCTCCAGAACATGAATCCCCAAGACCAACCCTGCATCCCGCCCCAAGCAAAGCTGAGACAGTGTTGTTCCACTCATGCGAGACACGACGTAGGGGGAGCAAGTACTTTAGTTTGACACACAATCGGAAGAGCGGATTACCGTAGAAGGGGTTTTGCCTGGCAAACGTTTCAAAATCTCCATCGTTGATGTCATCAGCCGACAATGTATAGAGATTACGTGGACTGTTCCAATTGATATTGGACTGGGAGTACCATGGATCCGGCTCTATAAACAAGAGATGTGAGGCAATCTCATCCCTTATCTCTGTGGGAAGATGCATGTTCAAGGGTCGGACGTCACCTCTTTGGCGCACTTGGCGGAGGTTGCAGCGATTGAGCCGAAGTAAGGGGAACGGGAATCAGCCTCGTGTGGGGTGAGGCGATTTTTTGCTGAGTGAGGGCCCATGCTACCCAAAAGGGCTCTACACCTACAAGTGCTCAAGCTGGGCAATACTCTATTTTTAGAGTGCAGCCTTCTCTCCACATTTACCCTTAGCATGGTGTACAAGACACGAATGAAGCATGATGGCGATATACCTCAACAACAAACTAAAATTTACCATTCATGTATGTTAATTTCCGCGTGCACAAAATTGATACTTCTTCATTCTCCGGCCAACAATTACCCACTGCAAGGTGCCGTTTAGTAATCGAAACAGTCGACATTGCCAAGTCGACAATATCCATTCTCATCCACCAACGGCTTTTAAGTGGATTTTGAACCTCTTATTCTTGACTAGAGGCTTTTTTACCATCATTTGTCTTCTCTTTTTCTTCTTCGGCTCGCTAGTACTGACAGGGTTAATCTCTACTTGCATCTGAGACTTCATCTTGTCATTCCCTTTTTTGTCGGCGGCCAACTTGGTCAGATTCCGCAGCTGCTTTCCCATTAGTGTATCCACGCACGGCTTGGCCCCCTCGCGTCGCTACTTGTCCGCGGACGAGCATACGTCGGAAGCACCCTTGCGGCTCAACTATGCATGTCATTAGCTGACTTACACTGAAACTTGTTCAAGACAAGTCGACCTTTGGGTCTTTTGTCTTTCTCCAGTGCGGATTCACCACTCTGATCTTCCCGAAGCTTTCTATCCACAGGTATGCCATGTCCTTGGGCCACATTTCGTAACAGATGTTGGCGGCTTCAGTTACGGTTGGATGAACTACTTGCACGCGGGTCACACTGCGACTTCCTATCTTTCCTGTGACTATGGGCTCTTCAAGTGTTTGGTATGACGTTCCGTTAGAGGGGTTAAACCTTTGTGGGGGTGGTTGCGAAAGCACAGTAACCACATTGCCAAGCGAAATATACCAGGCAAAGACAACAGAAGCGCCATGGACGTATTTCGACCATGCTTTGGGTGTCTTTTTGTGTTGAGGGCATTTCGGGTGACCTGGGTTCATTAATGGACCCATTGCTGTGGTTAGTGTCTGCATGCCGTGTTCATCCGCCCATTTCTGAGCCTGGCTTCGTAGCATACCGCTCCATAGCACTTGTCGGTCCTGGGACCATGCTCCCCTGAATTGTTCGTAGATTTGTATTTCCTCATCAGGTGTCAGATATTGACGCAAGATTATTTCGATGGCTGTTGAAGGATGACTATCATCTGGTTGTATGTGAACTAATCCAGCCAAACTGGTTTCATGCGCCTTGGCCATTAGCTTTGTTTCTTTCTCTTGTGAAAAAAGTTTGAAAAGCACTTTGTGGTGGGAAGTAGACCCATCAAAAAGATTGAATTCCTAGGCGTTCTTGGTGGTGCAAACGGGCTCGCCCATGGCGCACCATCAAAAATAAGGCAAAGCTATCCGGGGTGAGGGGATGTGATATATCGTGACTGGTCGCATTTCCCACCCGAAATGTAAGACGTATGTTTGACGTCATTCAGAATCATTGCCCAATTGCACATGAGCGACCTGAAGAGAGATACTTTGCACCTCTTTCACAGTCGAGGCCATTTTATTTCGGGGAAGGCCAGGTATTATGTATATTTCAAGTCACAACGAGAACAACCTTGTGGCTGTTTTACGGCCTAGAGGACTCTTACCTTTGTGATATCACAGAAATCTTTAGACATGACCATGATTATGCAATTACATAGTCTGGTGAGCGCCATATGTTACCGTTCACTACTATCGCATAAAACACACGAGGGCCTGTTGAGCAGCAGCCCTTCCTCGACATGGAATCTTTTGCACAAGACTGACCAAGAGCCTTGCCCCTGGTCATTCATCGATTAAGAGCCAATGAGACACATTACTGGGGACAAAGGGCTGAAAACGCGGGTCCGCTTTTGATGCCCCTGACCAGTGGCCACATACATGATATCCGTACTTGTTACGTCTTATTTTAATGCCTTGATATGGCCCATATGTATGTCTTGAAGACGTGGCGCGCTTTCTTTCGAAGAATTTAACAGCCCATGGATTCTGCGCTGGTGATGTTGAAGCTTGATTGAATCCTTTGCGATTGCAGCGTTGTGAGTGAGGTGGAGATGACCAGCCCGTCGCAGAGCGCGTATTTTCTAGGGTCTGGACGCCCGTCTTTGACGCGTCATCAAAACTCAGCCCTGGGCCCTGGCCATCCTTGCTTCATTACCCAATTTGTATACGGGCATGTCCATACGTTCAGCCAACATTGCAGCTCAAGAGCATGATTCAATCCATAGGCCGGTCAAACAACATCCACCAATTAACAGGATAAAGTTCTATGATAATTGTTGTTGCTGTTGAAGACAAAGAAGAAAATACCTACTTCAAGGTGTTTTGGGGATAAGTCGCAAAAGAAATCAAAGTAAATTATCTCGCCGAGTGCACCAACGCTATTCCAAATAAATCGACTCAGTCTATAAAAAATCATGCGACTTGAAATTCCAGGCTCTCAGCCATTGCTCTTTGTCTTCATAGCCGTGGCTTTTGGGGGTAATGGAGGCCTTCATTCGTTGGGTGTATGGGGTTCAATGTGCCGAAACAAAAGATGGCTTTAGTATCTTGGGGGAGGACCTCCAGGACCTCCAGGGCCATGATTGTGGTTACGGCGGTCGTCACCACCACCGCAGCAGCAACAGCAACAGACGCAGCAGTCGCAACCGAAATCGCAGCAGCAATCGCAGCAGTCTTCGGGGCCAGGAATGCAGCCACCGCGCATACTCATGACGGGTTCAGTAGACTAGTGAGCAAATTTTAGCTTCCAGAATCTTAGTTGGGCGAGGCAAAAACACGTACAGGCTGCTGGTCGACAACAGATGCAGAAGTACTGGCCTCCATGGCCTGCTGTTGTTGAGGTGGAACCACTTCCGGCATTTCGATGGGGTATTGGTTATGGGGATGGGATTTATTGTGTATCTGTAAGCAGTATAGAGGTCTCGGGGGGGATTTCAAATGCCACAAGATGCCAGCCACGTCTTTGCTTTATATTGTCGTGCGGCGGTGGCTGTTGCGAGCCCACGTAGAGGTTTGCGTACGTGCAGTCCCCGTCAGTGGGCCGGTGGATTCTCGCATCCTGGCATTCCGCGCTGAGCATCCAATGCCAAGATCGAGCAACGGAAGTCGGCACGATGAGCCTAAAAGTAAGGGTCAAAATAGCCTTGGGTTATTACGGGATTGAAACCAGGTGTGTACTGGGTAAGGTACCATCGTGGTCAGATCATGCAGAAGCAATGCAAGATAAATGAGATATACATACTGTCTGTCACTGGCTAACCAAGGTATTGTAATACAATTCGGATTGGCGTGATTCGAGCAAGGTCATTGTGTTGTGCCCCAAAATGGAATACACATACACCTGCCTCCAAACCAAAAACGAGAGCCCATAAGAATTGTAAGAGTAAATCAATAATCCCCAAGAGGCCTGTGCGATAGCTGCATCGGTGTTAACAACTACGCGTATCGTAAAGAGGCGCACGGCCTGGTTCTTGAAGTCACCTGCGCCCCGACCCACCGTCAAGGGTGTCACAAGCAGGCATAATGCTCGGTAATCACATTTGCACTGAAGCCCTGTAAGAGGAAGTCGCTGCCCTGCTTGATCCATCTCTATTAAACTGGTGGATGTGACTGGGATCCTTGTGGCCGATGACTTGACAGGTCCCAGTTCGTCTCATCGTCCGCTGCTACAGAGCTGGTTTGCATTTTAATACCATCAAACTCTTAGAGGGTCCGTACTTGCATCATCGTCAGATCCCGACGTTCTGCTCCTAGTCCAGTTCGCCATATGTCTCTCGTGGTAATTGCTTCCATTGCCGGAGGATGCCCGGGTAGGATCCTTGATCCAGGGCAGATGGGCAATCAACAAGCGGAATGCAGGCATGCAGACACAGATTATTGCAACATCAATCTCAATGATGGACCACAGCGCAATGTCCTGGTAGTCCCAAGTCGGATTCTGGGAGTTCTGGCTGAACTTGACCAGCGATCGAAGGCGGAGAATGCTGACAATTGTTACGCTAGAATAGCATGTTAGCGGTTGTGCTTTACATGAAAGATTTCAGGGGTTCGTACAACACGCCAACGGAAAACATTATCCCAGCAAAAAGCTTCTTCTTCCAGTCTAAGCGTAGACTCTTTAGTTGCCATATTGGGATTGACAGCACCCACACATCAAGGACGATGCTCAACCCGGCATTGGCCCAGGTAATAGCATTAAAGTCCAAGCATGTTCCGTTTTCCTCTTTATCCCAGTTTGTCCAGAAGTAGCTTCTCGGTGTGCATTGGAAGATTGCCAAAAAGACAAACAGTACACCACCAGTAGTGCTCACGCAAACAGTGCCCCACAGCAGCCGCCGAACTGTTGTTGATGGAAAGATGCGGAGGTAAAAGAACAGCAGGGCATTCTTGATGAGGGCAACCTGGAAAAAGTACAGTATCTCCATGGGCCAGAGGTGTTTCAAGAACATCCTGATGTTGTGAGGAGTCAGGGTCCACATGTCACGTCCCATCCCATTAGGTACTGTGCCATAAATGGCGATGATTTGGATTGCGACAGCGCTGAGTCCGGTGGCCAAAGTAAGCCAATCGTCAATTGTAAGACCTATTTTCCAGTACTTCTTGTAAAAGACTCGCTGCATGATGAATAGGCTGGAAATGACTGCTAGTGGACTGGAAATAGCTACAAAGTTGTCGCTTTTGTCACGGACAGGAGCTCCGCATGTTGTCATGGTAGCATTCCTGGCTCCTGAGAAGGGTCAATCACGAATACCACAAGCAAATAGATAGATCATAACCTCTTACGCAAGAATTCAGCGGCGGCGCATTTGTCTGTTATGCAGCTCGAAAACCTTTCCTGAACAACCTGGGTTGTACACAAACAAATCACATTTCCCCCCTTGCACGGTGCAGTTGTCCTGGCTGTGTCAAGGCAACTAACCTAAATAAACGTCTCAACTCAAAATTCTCATAAGAAAAGCACACTAACGATATTACATACTGCGCATGATGGAAGCCCTACCATGATGGTTGTGTTCAAAGTCTGGGCCGCTGTTGCTCCCCAGGCCATATATAATGCCAAGGCTTTTGTCAGAGGAAACCCCATGGCGGTGTGATAATGGGCGCAGAGCTACAACTAGGTTTGGAAGAAAAGCCAAAGAAGCAATATTGTTCTAAGAATAACAACGACGAATGGCTTTTTCGGAAAGGGGGGCGGCGATGTGCTGAATTTGACGCATTGTCCAAACAGGGTCCAAGGATGGGATGTCAATATTTATCGGCAGCTCAATTCATATGGTTTGCACAGACGTGGTTCGGCTTCAAAACATTCTTCTCGAATTTTTCCGTGCAGACGGCTGGTTACTGAGTGTCTTGGCTTTAGTTTTTAGTTTTTTTTTATCGGCGAAACGAGGCGGATCCGTGTGCTTTTTGTCGGTCTCTAGTGCAAATGTAGAACATTTAGAAGCTATTAACTCCAAAGCCACGTGCGAGAGGTGATGTCGATCATATATACGCGTCTCAGCTCCGCCGACTCCGCGGGTTTGGGCACATTTGGCCGCGCTCCAGCATAACGCCCACCTCCTTTCCGGGCAAAGGTGGCAAAACCACAGCGAAAGCTCGGCCAATTAGACGTCCTCGGTAGAACGGTAGCGCACAACCCGCAAGTCAAATTGGCTTGTTGGAGAAGCGTTGGCATAGCAAGGTGAGCTAGAGACGCGGGGTTTTGGCCACCTGGGTGGGGGTTTGCTTCCATCCCTTACATAGCAAACCCGAGGGGGTGGACGAAATTCGGTGCCCGGCATGGCTGGCCAAAATGCGTTGGTGGCACAAATGCACAACGGACCAGGGCTTCAGATGGTCCTGGGGAGCCCAGCCTCTGGGTCTCACTTTGGTGGCGAAAGGATCAAATCAGGATCAAGATTCCGGCATGCCCCTGGTCGAGAAACTAATTTTCTCAACGTCCAGTCAATATTCCAGCATCCCCGTGATGGTGTTTCAGTTGGACAGCTTAAATGCAAATGCCCGACACCCTCCCGGACGCGATCTTCATGCCCTTACGGCAGAAGCGGCAGCAGTTTCCAACTCTGGTGGGTAGCATCGCTCTGATGGGTAGCATTGCTCTGCTGGCCTCAGGAATAGCTCGAAGCTAGAGATGCCCTATCAGCTTTCGCGATCCGGGATGTTGGCGTGGCTGTCTCAAAACTTGCTTTTTATATGCAATCACAATGGATGTGAGTGGTAAGCAACACGAAATCACGTGGAAGCTAGACACGAAGCTTAGCAGAATCACGGCTAGTCCTGGTGTTTAGGTCAGATGAGGTCATCTTTCCACAGGATCTCGGGATTCTGCCATTTCCCCCTCTTCTGAGTCTGCCGATTCTGAGTCCACCAAAAGAGCCGCATGCGAGATCCCCATGATTCAGGTCATGGGGAAACCAGAAACCGCATTGTCTCACGGGCTCGTGTTAGCCAAGAACTGTGGCTTTTCAGAATTTGTCACCTTGAATGCGGAGGGTCTTCGGGCATTATTTTACGTTTTTTTTTTACCACTCATAATGTCTACTAATGAAATAAGCTTAGCTCACTACAGCTCAAACCAGCCCAAGTCACAATTTATTGGTGAGTCAATAATGATGATCTCGATGCTTTGTTTGCTACGTGACCTTGTGTTTTTGTATTGCAGTTGAATTGGTGAATTCGTGAGGGCCTCGCATTGTGTTGTGGCTATGGCTTGCGTTGCTACATCTTTCTCAATGAGATAAAGTAAAACACATGCTATCTGAAAAAGGACTCATAGATGTAAAACGATATTCTAAATCCACCTAGTTTTCCTCTTGAAGGATTTAACGTTCCTTGCTCCTAGGATATATTAAGATCTTCATGCTAAATAATACAACTCGCATGTCTCTTCACTGTTAGACAGGTCTTAGCTCATTCAACGAAATGAAGTTTGTTGTGTGAACTACCTGTGGATCCCTTCAACTTGGCCTTGTTAATGTAAACTGCCATTCATAGGGATGGGGGCTTTCTTCAATGGCAAGCATAAAGGACTTATCGGAGAATACGGGTCCCCGACCATCACAACGCGCATATCGCCACAGCTTTTTACTTGCCTCAGCAATATTGACTAGGTCCTTTTTGACAAGCTCGTTGTTGATGATGAAATCTCACGCGGCGCCAGGGTCGAGCAGTCGATCAATCTCCTTCATCTTGACAGTATGAGAAGGTCCTTTCTCTGGGAGCTCGCGGGTGATGCGATTTTGGAAATCATGGTCATTATGGACGTTCCTGGGGTCTAATTTTAGAGATGCCCTATTCTGTACGTTGGAGATATTTTGGAGCATCTCTTCCGATGAGAGCATTGATCGGGCCTCCTCGCTGAAGCGTTTGGATTCTTTTGGGGCATGCTGTCTCGCTGCCTCCTCCAGAAATGCAACTTTGGCCTCCAGGTCCTTGACATATTTCTACTTTCTTTCAAGAAAAGACCTTTGGCTGTATTCAAAATGTATCAGCAAAAGGTACATCAGAAATAAATGACTGTGTGAAAAAAAAGAGAAGTATAATTTCAATCATTCCATCTAACTTATCACTATTGAAGTGCATACCTCAATTACCTAGTAAACGATTCTACGCTGTCAAGAGTGGCTGGTAACGGTCAGACTTACGCAGCACGATTCTAAGCCCTTCGTCGGGTTTGAGCATCTGCACGACTTTGGTGACTGGTATGTGTGCTGAAGGCCACTATTCTACTCTCCAATAATGGCGCTTGGGTATTTCTTAGTTCATCCGTGTCGCCAAGAGTGAAATTGTAGTATTGTAAAGTCCAATGTTTATCAGGACCGAGGTTCTGGTGATTTGGAGGCGCAGCAGCCCCAGTCAAGCACTGGTTTATCTCTTCAGGTACACACATGCCCAGTCCGTCGAATAATAAGGGGCCGAAAGTGGGAAATGGGTCCGGAATCTCAATGTTAGGCTCCGTGTAACTATTTGTGGAATACATCGTGACCAAATCTGTGCAAGTAAACTCCGTAGAGTAAAAGACAATCGGCGGTTGAGGTGGAGTTGGCAACACCTTCAGATTAGTGGTAGCGTACGAGTACGAGTACTACGAGATTAAAAACAATCAGAATTACAATATTTGGTTCCCAATATTTGCTGCGTTGTATTAATATGGTAGTCCAGTGCAAGTCCCAATCGCATCTGGTTTTGGTTGGCCGTCATGCCCCCTGTTGACGCTAGCAGGTGAACCTCTGGCTTGTCCAAGGCTCTGATGTCAGAGGGGTTCGCTGTGCCACTTAGATCAGCATTCGAAAATAGAATATTGTTAGGCTTCGGCAAATAATATTTTCGATTGATCCGAATCACCGATCAGACCCACCGCCGATGAGTCGCCCATAATTCCCGAGCCCGAAGCTCGATTAATCATCAAGGTATTGTCTTGGCAATGGCATTGCGTGATTCGTCAGCGGGGTATTTAGGGCATTGACCTAAATAATGAGTCATGGCATTATGGTAGCTGAACACCCATTATATCGCAGAACAGAAGCAAATGGCAGGCGATTTCGAAAAGATATTGCGCCCATAAGGAAAATTGTGATTATTTTTTTTTAGCACCACATTATCTCTCACATCTCAGTGTAAGCGTAGAAAATCCAGCGTATGATAACGTTGATGTGGAAATTTTGATCCACCAAATCAATCACAACCCACGTAAGTCAACCCATGACTTGTGGGGTGGGGCGAATGGTTTTCTTCTGGCAGCAATCCTAGAGAATGTGATCAGTCTCATCAGATGGTCATCAAATCACCCTTTGGATCTGGGATACAGCTACGGAGAGTTACATCCGGGTATTTCACAGAGATGCACAGAACCTACAATTTTTGGACAACTGACACCTCCACTCCGTGGCTGAACCTTGATTTGAGTATTGTACATGATATAAGCGACAGTAGTTGAAAGCAATCTCTGTACAGCGTAACAAGGTTAGTCTCGCGGCTCTCGCCGAAAGTATCAAACACGACCTTAAAATCGCCGCACTCCGAAAGAAGCAGGTGGAACTATTTTGGCAGGGTGGAATCTCCAATGGGGAAACCTCGGGACAGAAAAAATAGCACTAAACTGATAGGTCTTCTCAGTCGCAATGGGTAGTAGGGGGATTATCTCAACGGATTAAGCTTTTTTTCTGTCTTGAAGGTAGTCAGTCTACGGAAGAACTGTTGACTATTATATGATGAGCAATATGTGGTGTACTCTAAGTGATGTTTTATTATGGGTAAAAAATTTAGCTGCCGTAGAAGCTGCCATGACGTTGCTCTTGGCAGCTTGTCATTGCCGTAACAGAGTTCTACACAGGGATTTTGAGCATTACCGTCTTTAGTTGCTTTGATGTCTCGACAAATGGTAAAATACACAAGGCAAGAGATTCAATCATTTCCCGGATACTTTAAAATGCAATACACAACTCCTTCATTAATCCAGACGAAGCAACCTGATAAGATTGTGAAATTTTTGGACGCGTCTCTCGGGTAGCAACACAACACTGAACTTGGAGGTACCAAAGGCCCCACCCCCATGACGAGCCAAAGTATCGGTGTTGAATATGCAGTTTTCCCCTACCTGACGGGGGTAATTGCTGGACTACATTTAGTTGAAATCAACCATCGAAATTGAAACTAGGAATAATGTAAAATGGGAGTTGATGGCGCTGCGACTGGACTGGAGAAGACTTCCCGCCCGCTTCCTGTGTTGGGATATCATCGGGTGGGATGATGTTGGAGTCGTAGCATTTGGAGGAACCTCTCGGCTATTCGCCGTGGTAGTTCAACAGGGCGACGTCACCTCATCACTGGCGGGTCTGTGCCATGCCCCTCATTCAAAGGCGGGGCTGGTCATCAATCTAGCCTGGTTTATCAGTAAGTCATTGAACTAACTGCACCAAGTTCATCCACGCTATTCTCTCTTGAACCACTGGTGAACTTGAACTTGCCCTGACAATATTACCGAGTCTTGAAGGATCTGTGCTAAATAAACAGAGGAACAAAATCTGTAGTGCCTCCCGTCATTTTTTTCTGAATGCACGGTACTAATCGTGTGAAATGACCAGAGCACAAAAATACGCAATTTAACACCCTAGGCCACGATGAGTACCAGCAAAGGTCACCAGCATGCCGACGCCTACGACACTGGTAAACTGTCTGTTGGCGATATCCATGTCCTGCACTACGAGCAGTATGGAAAGCCGGATGGCAAACCAGGTATTGGTCATCGTCTCCTGTTTCTAATGTGGCACTAACAGACTCACTAGTGATTTTCCTCCATGGCGGGCCCGGAGGCTGCACTTCAAAGGCAAACACGGCATTCTTCGACCCGGAAGTCTACAGGGTCGTTCTGTTCGACCAGCGTGGAACCGGCAAGTCGACACCCTGGGCCGACATCCGTGAAAACACCACGCACCACCTTGTCGCTGATATTGAGACGCTGCGCCAGCATCTGAACATTACCAAGTGGTCCATGGTATTTGGCGGCTCCTGGGGCTCGACTCTCGCTCTTGCCTACGCCGAGGCTCATCCCGAAGCAGTCGGCTCGCTGGTCTTGCGCGGCATCTTCCTGTGCAACAAGGCCGGAATTGAGTGGGGGTATACCGTGTCCGCCGAATTCTTCCCAGAGGTCCAGGAGGAGTTTTTGGAGATGCTGACGGCAGAGGAGCGCAAGGACCCAGAGCAATCCTACTACAAACGCATGCAGTCCGAGGACCCGGCAACGCGGTTCGAGGCCGCAAAGAGATGGAACGCAAAGGAGAGCCACATGAGCGAGGTGAACCCCCAGCCAGAGATGATGTCCAAGCTTGACAATGAGAAATGGTCGCTGCCTCATGCGCTCATTGAGGCCCATTACTTCTTGCACGACTGCTGGCTTGAGGAGGACCAGCTCATCAAGCGTGCTGACAGGATCCGGCACATTCCAACAAGCATTGTGCATGGGAGACTGGACATGGTTTGCCCGCCAAGGCATGCGTGGGCACTACACAAAGCGTTGCCGCAGTCTCGGTTAGAATTTATTACCGGCGCTGGACACGCAGCGACCGAGCCTGGAAACTTTGAGAGACTGGTGGAAATCTGCGATGAGTATGCGAAGCTTTAGGAATATTACTCTGGTTTTGCTGAGGCAGATGTTGTGTAGAATAATCGGGCTTCCTCTATGACGGCACTGAAGCAAAGTAAGAGCCGTTTATATCCCTTGCTATATCGTCTCCTTAATAAAATATGGGCATTGGTTCCATAACGGTTGATAGTTTCTCCAAATTGACATGCAAAGTGTGCGCTATATTACCGGTACCATAGGCATTGAAGTAAAAAAGAAGAGCTCGGCTACTGGCCGATTGTGTGTCTGTTCTTCCAATACGGGTTGTATTCAGATGACTACGATTACTCTTGACCTACGATTCTAGATTACCTACTGGTGCTAAATCATAGTAGGCTAGCCACCCTTAGTGGTGTGACGCTCATCATGCGGGTTCCTTCATCAGCCTTGCATATGACTCTGGAGTTAATTCCCGTGCATCCACATTAGGCAGCACCGTGTCACAGATTCAACGTGAATGGCCGTTTTGGGAATGATAGGTTGCTTTTTGTGTGTGTCTCGTATTCCATTGAACTTACTGCTATGGGGCTGCCAAGTCTTTCATGTTCTACGAATGGTGCGCTGCTTGGCCAGAAAGGGAACTTGGAATGCATGCGCACTTCTTGGAACCACAGCCGACCAGGTAGGAGGGTGGTTTGTGGCCCATCAGGATATTGATCCCTTGCCGGAGCTTCTCAAGGTGCTGCGTGTGTTGGGTTCTCCATACGAACTCGACTCTGGCCACTGTTGGAATAATGATGAGACTCGAGTGGAAGGAGTTTTCCTCATTCATCGGTATGACTGGGGCATATATGAAGAAACCATTCCAGGTCTAGAGCTGGATGTGGACGACGCGATCGACGAAGAAATGACGTACTGGAATACTATCGGTCTAGTCGGCCACGCTCACGGGCGCTCACGGGCGCAGTCATGTCCGCGCGTGGAAACAGAATGCGCCAAATGAAAGACAGCCGACCCAACATGGCATCTGGATGTACATCCCCATCCCTGACTCCCTGAGTATATATGGGGGCGGTTTGGATTTGACGATGAATGCATTGAAGCACGCTCTTTCTTGTTCTTTACGCAGCGGACAGACTTTTACAGCACAAAATTCCCGGGCCAGTCTGTGGCGCCAAGAGAGCCGGAAACAGATATGCAATGGTTGCGTCGCAAGGTCCGGGAAGGCCACGATTTCTCTGGCATTGATAGATTGCGCAGGGCGTGCATTCCAGCCTCGCCTGAGCTCGGGGGAGACTTTTGGGGCCCACCGCAACCCTTCTGCAGACTATGAAGTCCTGAGCTCGTACAATCAAGAGTATTTCTTCTTGCCGCAAGATATCGAAGCGCTTCGCAATAGCTTCCCTAGAATTAGTCAATTTGCGAAGGAGCAGAGACTGAACAGCGGAAAATCGATGGAGCTAATCGAGGCCGAGGCCTGGAAATCCGAGATGGGTATCTTTGAGGACGCTTGCAAAGAACCGACATGTGATCTCCCCGATAAAATTATTCTGAGATATTTGGGGCAAATTGTTATTCCCCTCCGTTCACTCGAGACGCTCCAACCAGCTTGGTCCAGCCCTATTCGCCAACAAAGACTACCAAGTTGTGGGTGGCCCTGATGTTGAAAAGAGGTTTAACAAATCAGTCGATAAACCAAGGATGGAATATCAAGCTCATTTAGTTTGTGAGCGTACCCGGGGGTTTCTGGCAAAAAGAGCTGGAGATGAAGTGGTTGCGCTTTTGACAACAATTCCATTGCGAGAATCGCCAGGGTTGTGACAGTGCTGATCCAAAAATGTTTTGAGAATCGCCGACAATCATGCCGTTCGTTGGTCGCCAAGGCCATACTCGGACTCCAGATGAGAAATGCATCATACTCCCGTCCTCAATACGGATGGGAAAATACGTCGTGTCACTATGGGGAAATGTATGGTATAAAATAGTTGTTGCGCACAACCAACCCACTGGCTTAATTAATAATGCTAGTAGTTGTTGAGCCCACTGTTGAAAATTACTTTTTTTCCGCCCAATTGAGAAAATGCGTCATTACCAATTGTGACGTTGCTCTGCCGTACTAGCCTCACGGATGGAAAATGTTGGGGACAATTAAAGTGGCCTGACCCCGCTGGGATTGGCTAACAAGATCGAGCCCGTATGGAGGGGTTGTTGGGGCAATGCGACGCTGCAATGTCGATCTTGAATGCCCGGAGCGACACAAATTTTGTGCGTGATCGGAAATAACGTGCGACGGCCCTTTTTTCCCGTCGCGTATTCGCGTTTAAGCTTGTCCGTGGTTCCGGCGTTTTCGCTCCACACGACGTGCTTAAATTAACAGGCCACTTCAGCGGTCAACCCTATTTTGCGTGAGATCATGGCATCACGGGACCCCTATTTTCCCGCCCCCCCAGACTATTTATCCACTGGCCCGTCTCTGTCCGCGCAAGCCCCTCGGCATCCGATCACGATACTCCTCTCCATCATCCAAGGGCCTGGGCACGGCATAGGAAACACTCGCTGGCACCTACCATGGCCGACATCACCACCCATGACGCAAAACGCACCAAATTCGATCCGATGAGCGCCAAGCCGGAGGGCGACACCGACCACAGCGCGCCCGACGCGCCTTCATACATTTACAGCACCACAGTCGGAAATAGAAAGGCCGTCCGCCGTGCCAGAAGAAAGGCCGACAGTGCGTGGAAGCTTTATGTGGAATGGATGAACCAGAATCAGATCAGTATGTCATGTTGTTCATTCGTGATTGTCTGTTTGGTGGTGGTGGTGGTGGTGGTATATGCGAGGCCGAGGCTGAGGCCGAGGCTCTCCCTCACACCCTCCACAAGGCAATGTCTCCAATCGTTTGGCTAACAATATTTCCCACCAGAGCTCGCATTTAGTTTTCTCGCCCTGCTCGTCGTCGCTCACCTCGTACCGAATATCAAGCCCCACACGATCAAATTTATCACCCTGTCGTATCGAAACCCACTTTCCAAAAATTACAGCAATGGAATCGATGACATATACCTTGTCGTCTATTTGATGGTATGCTTTACCGGCGCACGCGCCGTAGCGATGAAATATGCCCTGGTCCGTCTCGCGAAAGGGCTGGGAATCAAGAAGGCCAAAGCAATAGCCCGCTTCAGCGATCAATCTGCATTGCTGTGCTATTACGCCGTGTCTTGGACTCTAGGCATGGTACAATCTCCCCGCCATTGTTCTCGTGTCCATCGCCAAGGCTAACACTTTGCTTCAGTACATTTATTACAACTCTTCCTATTGGCTCAACCTAAAGGAGCTTTGGACCAACTGGCCGACGCGCGAACTGGAAGGCCTGACCAAGCTCTACATCTTGGCCCAACTCGCCTTCTACTTTCACCAGACCATCATAATATCAATCGAGGAGCACGGCAAAGACTATTGGAAAATGATGATCCACCATTTTGTTACATCGGGCTTGATATACTCTTGCTACATGTATCACCAAACCAAAGTTGGCAACGTAATCTTGATCATTATGGATTTTGTGGACATTGTTCTTCCTGTGAGTAATTGTGATGCCGTCTTTTTTTTTTTGGCAGAAGTTGCTAACCCTTTAAGCTCGCCAAATGCCTAAAATACATTGGCTTCAAGACAGTTTGCGACGTCATGTTTGGCGTTTTTCTGGTATCCTGGATAGCCACCCGCCACATCGCATATTCCTTGGTGTGCTGGTCCATCTACGCCGACATTCCCAAAATAATTGGCGAGAGCTGCTGGAAAGGCTCTAGCCAGGACTTGGTGGGACCAATCGCTCGACCGTCGGGATATGGCTTCTTACTGGAACCCTTCTGGGATTCAAAAGGCGTCATTTGCTTTGGCCATCTCCACAAATGGCTGTTCCTTTTCCCGTTGCTGATCTTGCAAGTTTTGAACTTTATATGGCTTGGCATGATTGCCCGGATAGCTTTGAGAGTTATTCGTAAGCAGGGTGCCGAGGACACCCGCAGCGATGACGAGGAAACAGAGAAGGAATGATGAATTTTTACGATGTGTCGCAATTATACCCAATTTACATTCAAGTTAACCGTAAACTAAATCAAGCCTACCGTCTATTTAAGATCCTAGATATCAGACTAGATGATCATAATAGCTAATACAATGGTAGAGCCGAGAATTAATGTTTTGAGATCACATCAAAGAATAAATACTGCAAGCGAATTTCTATTACCTGAATAAATACGTACATGCAGTGGTGTAGTGATTATTTTGCCACCCATATCGCTCCCCTTAATGTTGCGTGACGTAAGTTTGTTTTTGTCATTAGGAAATCCATGGATCAACTTTATATTATTCTGTGATGACCAATAGGACGAGCCTTGATGGCTCCTTGCAAATAGTCTCTGGAAACTCGATATTCAGAAAAACAAATTTTCGGGCGGATGAAGCTGAGATTAAAAGTTGGACATTGGATAAGGGACATTATAATATTCTGACAGAACTATGCGATAGGACAATGCCAATACGTACAATCTAGATGCCGCCCTCAACCACGAAATGGTGGCCTCAAAGATTTTCACCAGCCGTTTGAAACACTGGCTTAAATTTATCTGGCACATCATATTTGCCCAGAACCAACTCCACAAGTTTCAAGCCTCGGGAATCGTTGAATCCCTCATCGTCCAATAGTGTCTCCAGCTGGCCCCATGTCTCGATTCTATGGCGAGCTACGGGATATTCCTGTGAGGCGCCGAAAAAGGTTGCCGCCTCAAGATATTGCCATTGGGCAAGATCGTTGTAGGGCTCATCCAAGCCGTGGATGAGGCGCTCGTACGCGTATCCCTGGTTCTGAATGATGAATATGGTGACATCCAGTCGCTCGCGTATTATGCTGCTAATCTCCTGTACAGTCATCTGAATATTACCGTCTCCCTCAATGAGGATGGTGCGTGGTCCTCTGCCCGCACCATTGTCCTTGCGGTTAGCGCAGGCGACACCCAAAGCGGCTGGAAGCATGTGTCCGATGGAAAACCACATGCCAGAGGCGACGACGCGAGCGCCTTTGGGTAGGACAAAGTCACGGCCTCCAATTATCGGCGTCGCATTTCCTAGGAGTATAATGTCGTCGGGCCGTAGAAACCTGTTGAGCCGTTGATAAAGCCCTGTTTGGGTAATGGGTTCTAGGAGCTCGCTGTCGCCAATGGCTGCCTCGTATATTGTTGTTACCTTTTGCCTGTCTGGTCGTAAAAGACTTTCAGGATGATTCATAGTCTCGGTGTTTACATTGCATTGGCGGACTTTCCGGAGCCTTTCTGTCATGGTCCTTTCAAGAACCATGCTGCTGTCTACGGTGACGTCATCAACAAAATCCCTCCCTACAATGACCATGTTTGCATTCTCTGGAACCGTTTTCCATCCCACTGTTTGAGTGTCAGAAAACATGGGACCGAAGGCGACGATGAGATCGGCTGACTGTACGTAGGGCATCGTGTCAACTTGTCCCACTGGTCCCGAGTGCACTCCATAGTAATTGATGAGATTATTGGATACCATGCCAGCACCCGAAGGCATGCAAAGCGTAGGTACTCCCGACTCCTCAACAAATTTTTCGATTTGGTGTCTGAGCCCATCAACTCCCATGCCGCGGTCGACAAGTAGTAAAGGCCTCTTTGCGGCTGACAACCGCCGCAGCAGCATATTGGCCTGCTCCTCGACTATCCGGCCATTGCGAGATGAAGTCTTTTGCATGTTGCCTTCTAGAAGCCTTTTTGACCCTTGTTTGACCTCGGCATTAACCATGTGACTGGGCAGCTCAACATAAACCGGTCGACTTAGCCTCTTTGCCTCCCCAATCACCCAATCCACCATCTCTGGCGCCGTTTCGGGATCCTGCAGCTTCACCTGCGCTGCCGTGACTTTGGCCGCCATCTCGGAAAAGGCGTTTAGCCTGTCTAGATCGGCCAGGCTATGGTGCACAAACCTGTACTGCCGCGGCGCCGATGCTTTCAATAGGTGACGCGATGGCGTACCCACGATGTGCACAACGGGGACATGTTCGGCGTAGCTACCTGCAATTGCGTTCAGGGCCGAGAGCTCGCCAACACCATACGTTGTGAGCAAGGCGCCGAGGCCTCGGATACGCGCGTACCCATCGGCCGCGTACCCCGCGTTCAGTTCGTTGCAGTTACCAACCCAGCGCAGCCCCGAGAGAGCCGGTTTCGCATGGTCCAGTGCTTTGAGGGTGAAATCCCCTGGTACACCAAACAACGTATTGACATTGCTATGGGAGAGGCGCGTGAAAAGGTATCGTGCAACGGTCGTTGCTGATGTTGTCCCAGTTGCTGCCATGTCGTTGAGTGCACAGGGTTGCGACCATTCCCATTCTTCCCCGCAGCAATATTGGGATGATATCAGCACGTCTGACAACATCGGTCCCACAACTTGACGGTATTATTTAACCAGTGCATGTTGGTTATTCCTCAATCCGATTCAGGGCGATGAGTGATGAATAGCCGGGGGTCATGTGATGTTGTTTGCCATCTTCAACATACGCGCTTTGCCATCCACCGATTGGCTTAATTCAACGCTGGTTCAGGTTGTTTGTGTTATGACCTGAATATTTCTGCTTCCATATTCTTTTTCTAAAACAAGGCTTCAGCTAGCCAATTGTGCGTCTTATGGAGTACATATTGCTGATATTCAATCCTTGGATGGAAGAGACTACTTGAAATTGACTAGGTCAAGGAACGGCACCCCTAGACGCAATTTTTTCCTTACCCTCAAATGCTAATTAATTACAAAGAAAATATGTAGGTATGGTTAGTTAGAAACAAAAGTGGCGGTCTCAATTAGTCATTCCGTAGAGGGCGCGTCTAGGCCATCAGTGTAACATGTAGGTAGATACAATTGGTATTGAGCCAAATGTGGTTATTGGTCTCTTTTCGCCCAAAACAACGGAACAATCAACTTGAACCCTCTGTGTAATATAAAGTTGAATTTAACCATATTTTAAGAAGGAATTGGTATAAAGACAATTAATAATATATAAATAGAAGATCCTGAAGAAATAATAACAGTATATAGCATTGATATTTACTTTCAACAAGTCAGATCTACTATAAAGAACAATTATCAAGTTCTTTAATTCTTATATCAATAGTGTAATATCTAATATCTAATATCTTCTCAACCCTGGTATATCTTGGACTCCTTTCTGCATTCAACATGCAGCAATCTTCAGAGTCAAAGGTTGACAGTACCTTGACGTGTAAGTCGGTGTAATAAATCCTATTCTTTGATACATCTTGCTGCTGTCGTTTGTGTCGGGGATCTTACAAACAACTGGTTGGGTACGACCTACTGTTTCGCCTGGCCATTTTGATGTACACTTGAACTCTCCCATATTAATCTCGCAAATTAGATTTTGGAGTTGAGTAGTGAAGTATCTTGTAAAGTCCAGTACAGCGACCTCATCCTCACCAGCGAGGTGAAAACTGTAGTCTGAAATACTATAAGCGAAAATTGGGCCGTCATACAGGCTCTCCTTGTTATCGCCGATGAATAAAAAGCCGTATTGACCGTTCTCGTCGGTCAGAGAAAATTTACTGCCACCTCCTTTGGCTACCATGGAATAGTTGAAGTGATATTGTGTATCCGAAACGCTGAGCTCCTCATTTGTGGAGGCATCAGCTAGATGAAAGCATGTTTGCGTTGGAGCAGCGAATTCTGTCCAAGTACTGGCCGCCGTAAATGTCGAAAAGCTTGACACTGTGACCGTGGTAGGTGGGATACTAATGATATTTGTGACCGAGTTGGATACTGTCACCCTTTTGGTATTCATGACAGTACGTGTTGCCAAGGTGATAGTCTTTGGTTTGACGCCTAAATTGGAGCATGCTATGGCGTATTGCTTTTTATTGCACTGCTGGCGAGCATAGTTTGGTATCTTAGTAGGTCTCGAGGATGCTGGGCATGTTGGACCTGCTCGCTTCATATTTGCACTTCTTGAAGGAGCATGGATCGTGGAAGTGAACGTAAAGGGCACCCAGATCACTCCCGATTTCGTTATGGTTGTTTTAGTCCCAGATGATGAGGCATTTATGGTGACCGTGCGCGTGGATATTGTTGTTATGGTTTTAGTTCTATTTACGAATTAGCAAACCTTCATCTGGAGCTTCATACACTAACATTGGACAAGGTGTAACGGTGACACGTAAGCCTGAGGAACAATCAAGCCTGGGCTTTGCACCCCTTTCCACCTATCAATAATACTAGCCATTAGAATATACAATCTAGGTCAAGCATGCACAAACTAACAGCCTTGCGACATGGAGACTTGCCCGCTCTATCGAGTAGCCCAGGCGTTGCACTTGCGAAAAGTGCAAAAGCATGGGTCAAAATAATGAATAAAAGCATGTTAGTAGATCAATGGAATTATGTGAGACTTTTTTAGTAACTCAATGTCTTGCGGAGAGAAAAGGTTTAATTTATATCCATCTTCAGTCAGAATGTCAACACCGAAGGCTTCTGCAGGTGGGTCTCGATGAAATTCATATGGGTAATGAGCTATCAAAATGGCACGCAAAAAGATGTGTCAATGTAGTGCATGACTGGCGGGGTGGTTGCCAACAAAGGGCCATGTGAAGTTTAATTCGTTCTAGATTCCACTTCGAAGCAATGCTCAGCTCCATTACTCCCTGGGGGTGAATCTTAGTAAGGTTAGGGATGAGTCCGACTCACTGTTTGGCATGTCAAATGCTGCCGTGGCGTCCATATCGGCAAGTTTTGGTTCAGCACTGTAGCTAAATGCGGACCAAATGACTCGGAGCAAAAGCCGAGCAACCTAGGTGGATCTACCATTGTGTCTAGACCACCTATTTTCAGCTGCAGGCTCAGTGGTTGCGCACTAGCATGTCTACCTAGCAAGAAAATTGCCGATACTGCCATCATGAGTCGAAAATGAACATGTACTTGGCAGTGTAGCAAATTGCATAACGCGGGACTTCGCGGCGCTGGCCTATCTCCGACTGCATCATCGACACGGATTAAAAGTCTGTAAGTCTTTCCTTGATAAACCTTGACGTTTGAGTTATAGTTAGTGAAAGCTTGAATATAACTGACTGGGAGCCCCCAAAAAAAAGAGAGATCAAATCTCAATGGCGGGTGCCTTGCAAACTTCTCCAGCTGCCCGCAATCGCCTGGATGAATTTCATGCTCTTGGCCCAAGGCTTTTGAGTCAATCCCATTATTACAGCCTAGGCTACACTTTTTTTTTGTCGCACCTACTTACAATTTTACTAGATCACAACTTGGACTGATAAGTTCCGCTTTGTGCAGTATGGTTCTTTGGCTGCTTGTGGAGTGGTATTTTTACAGACAATCATTGGCAAGTCACGACGGCACAATCTACACCAACGGTAACGCCAGTAATGCAAATGGTGATAGAGACAGGCAAACAGCAATATATGTTAAGGCAAATGAGAATTCTCATTAGACATGTTGGTGAACGATGCAATATACATATTAGGTATATTGTTCCTAAAACACGAACTCTAAAGACACTCGAGTTCTCGAACTTGGGCGTGTTCTTGCTTCAAAGCACAAATGCAGCGATACCAAGAGCAACCACTACCATATCCCACCCATAACTAGTAGCAGCTCCTGTCGGGGTAGATGTAGCCCCCATAGATCCGGTTGGCATCATACTGTCGCCGCCAGCAGTACTGGAGGTTGGGCTCATGGTGGCGTTGTTAGGCTCCATGGGCGTGTCATATTTGGAGCATACTCCGTCCATAGCCATAGGGCATGTCTTGGTATCAATGCAAATAGATTGCAGTTGGGATCCTTGTGATTTAATAACCGTCGTGGGTGGTGCGCATCGAACATTGAAGATGGAATTGAGAGCCATGGCAACAGTTTTAATGTCATCCTCGGCAACGCCAAACGAGGCCGCTGCGAGTCCGACCTGAGTGACAAAATAAGTCACCTGCGCATAGTCAAGATCCATGAACTTGTGGACCTTGTACATTGATGCATCGCTCGTGTACGCGTCGAAACCGGACATGCCCTGCATGGAGCAGCCGAGAAGTGAGCCAAAGAATTGGTAGAGATGTGTGAGGAGGAAACTGTGTGATACGTTAGCCGGCGACCTTTGGGCTGAACAGTTTATGATGTAATTTCTTACTATTGGTTCGACTTTTCGTCATTCGCTGGCATATTCTTCTTCAACGGGGCAGCGCCACCTCCATCTAGAAAGTTGACAGAGACGCCTTTGCTACCCCCACGGTTGGTTGATTTGAGCTGCCCAGTGAAGTATGGCAACAAATTAACATCGGTATTGTTGATTTTGCCAGGAGCCAGGATTCCGGGAACGGCGATGCCAACATTGGGCTTTGTATCTAGAGCATTGTGCGCGGTTAGCCACTAGGACCTATTGCCAGAAGTGAATCATTAACGCACAGTTTCCGATGACTACTGTGTTTACAAGAACTGTCAGAAGAGTCGCCTGGTTTTCGGCAGTGTTCTTCTTCAACACGGCTGTGGTGTAATAATCGCAAATCGGTGTATCAGAAGGCCTCTGAGCAGTGACAGAGCTGGCTGCCGCCGCTGCAAGTGCAAGGGTGTTAAATCGCATGATGGCAAGTGGATATGGAAAAACGAGAGTTAATAACCTCTAAAAGTGATTGGTAGTAACAAGTCTGGCGATGAGGTTTGTGTCCTTCTTGCTGTCCTCTCCTCCTTTTAAATACCCTTTCATACACAACTATTGTCAAAGCTCCTTAAAATAAGCGCAGTAATCATTGTCTCATTATTTTTCATTTGAATAACAAACCGGATCTGTGAGATTCCGGTCGGGTCGTCGGCTTGGCTTAGCGGGATGATGATCAGAGCTAAGGAGCCTAGGGTGGTCGGGCATGCGGGGAAGGTGGACATTGACCTCTAAGACATATTGAGATTGCGATTCCTTCGCGACAGACTTTGAGACTAACGGCAATTTCCTTCTCCAAAAGGGGACAGTAAGAAATTCTAGCGGAGCACAGACTTCATTTTGTTGACAATGGAAATTGTTTCCAACGCCAAATTGACATCCCTCACCTCTCTTGGCGGGTCCTACACAGTACAGACCATGGTCATGTCACGCTCAATTTTTTGCTTAGCACCTCTTCAACCGTGTTATTTCATGGTGTCTCGTATTCTGCATGTGCCCGTCCCTGAATCATTTGATAACAAATATTAATATTGTCAGCAAGAGCATACCACTTGAGTGAGTAGTTACTTCAACGTTCGAAATGGAACTGGGATGAAGGCACGTTCAATAAACTCCAATCATAAACTAGTGATTGTAATCAGTTGAGGCTGGGGGGTCGAAACACAGACTTAGACATGCCACTAATGGTCGAGATGGGTCTTCTAGTTTAGCCTGATCGTCTTCCGGATGAACACAGCTCCGCCGGAAAGACGGCCTTCCGGCACACTAAACTAAACTCAGCTAGAGACACATCAGTTACGTCACAAAACAGCACAGTTCTCCCATTTCAGGACAAATGATTCGACCGATGAAATACAGGTGTCTCGGCGCCACTCTCCATGGCTCCACAGTATCCATGGGACGGATGCCGATTCAAGACAATGCGAGGGGCCTAGATCAAACCCTATGCTAGCTCTCGTTATGGTCATCAAGTGCTATGCCCCAAAGCTAGTTGGTTTAGAATGAATGACAGAATAATCAAGGTCAGGGGTCGGAGGACAATCCCCATGTGTGTCAGAAACAATCCTCCGGTTTTCAGACCACGGATGGTCAAATTTCCCAAATCCCAAAATGATTCAAGGGCTTGCTTCTCATCTACTTTTCTGCATTGCCAATCTTGGCCGAGCAGCGCCTCTCTGCATGCCTGCAGGACTCCCACAGTGCGCGGGCTTCCTGTAGGAGATTCGGACTCCTTGCCCATCACGTATTCTAGATTAATCTGATGTGATAAAGCTGGGATGAATGAAACCAGTACAATATGTCGTGATGTCAGCAAATTTCATCTAGTCACATAGCTCAAGGTAAATATCTAGTCTAGGTACTGGTCGAAACCACTCTGCCATACTAATCTTTACAGTCTCACAGTCTCATATTCCAACCCCTCCACAGAATATAACCTGAAAAGGGCCAATACAACTCTAAGAGAACGATAAGACATAACTAAATCAGTACTGTAGTAAGGGTAGCCTATGCAGCCATGCCACGAAGATGAGCCAGGGTTATTGCAGCCTTGTTTGAGCCAGACTCGGCATTTCCAGTTGCCTTATGCACTGATTGGGATCCAGATCCCTAAGCGGGCGTAGTAGACACATCCGTAGCAACCGATTATGGTCAGCTGGGACATGACAGTAAGATGAGTGGCTTTTACCTTTGTGCCATTTGCATCCATCGAAGATTACACAAATATGTTCCACTCGGCCATCCGCAAATTGTGAGTAGATTGACGGCTTCTATAGGTATTGTTAATTTATTTTCGCCACAAAATGATTGAAGCCCTGAAACATTTACCCAAGGCGATATATATGTTCGCCTCAACTTCGTCGTCATTGTTTCCAGAGTTTTCCTCTTTCTTGCCATTATCGATGCACTGATGCATACAGGGGGGCCAGAGAGCAGCGGTTTGACCAAAATTGAAACTTTTATTGGTATTCAAGCATTGAGCCTATAGAAGACCGCCATCGCATTGATTGAAAGCGTTCGGTGGTTGCAGGCAGCAGAGTTGCCCCCATCTCCACAGTCTATTATGGAAACACTGCAGATGCTTGACAATTCGATAATCATACGACAGATTTCCTTGCACACAGGGGGGAAGTTGACATCTTAGACTCTGGAATCTCCAAGGACAAGAATGAAAGGGATTGTAAAAAGTACAGCAAGTTTGTGGGCGTACATGGTGAACCTTGTCTTGGATAATATGAAAAGGGGCTCAAATTGGATAGCAAGGGAGAAATGGAGGCTTATTGACATGGATTTGATGGCACGAACTTTCCGCCGACTGAACAACTCGGCCATCATTGCTGCCGTCGTACGACACAGACTACAGACTTCGCAATTAACATGGCCGTGCCCCGTTTGCGAAACAGGGCAAGCCGGGGTCGTATTGTACCGGCAGATCAGAATGAAACGCAGACACGCCCGACATTTTCAGTCCTTGTACATTTGGGCTTCATCGGTCTGTGCGATCCCCAAAACCGTGTTAAAACAATTAATCGGGATGAGAAGCCGAATGTGCCTCGGGATTTCGTGTTTGGCCTTGTGCCTCTCCGTATTCAACCCACAACTGACATCATCGTCCCAGTACATCCTCAGTGACTTGGGCAGAATATTTCACCGCCGCTTAATCACCGATACATTCTAAACGCACATTAGAGAAATTATCGTATTGTGTTGGGGACGATGAGTGTGAGCATTGGTACAGGGTAAGCAGGGAGGAATTTCGGGTAATAGTTAGTCCGGCTGCAACACTATGGACCAGAGGTAGATTCGTCCCAATTCATGATTTTTTGGCCCAGTTGAGAGGCTTCCTATTTGAGTGACTGTGAGAGTGAACAGCCTCGATGATGTTTATGTTGTTTATTTGACCCCAGCTGTTGTGGGTGCTTTTATTTTATTTTATTTTGATCGGTTTCCAGCTCGCATTTTCTCCCACAGCCCAATCCAACAGCTAGCACCTTGTTGTTCTGGGCTTGGTGTGTGTTTTTACACTATATTTAATTCCACCCCATTTTAACACATTGTTAGAAGGACTTATCATAAGTCGGCCGAAGCATTTAGCTGGTATGGGTGGAGTCTAGGGTAGGCGCTGCCCCAATTGTATACTTCACTGGGTTTCCTTTTATGAGCTGTCTCGATCAGCATATGTGAGACATAATCGAATCCCTGCATCTCAATCCTAATACGGAGAATCGGGGCTGAATGTAGCATCCTTGGATATTAATGAGAGAAATGGATATACTACAAAGATCTGTTTTGTAATGATTCGAGACGTAATGAGTAGTGTTGAACCGATTGGGTCTTCATCAGGCTGCCAGCCGAGATTGACGTCTTCTGCGAACACCTTGCTGGGCGCTTCATGCATGTAGACTTGGAACTAGTTGCATATCGCGTGATGCTTCTGGTTAAAGCCGGATCTTGGATCGGAACTAACAAGGTTTCATTGTCCTGCATAACCCTCAACGACATGGGGTCAGAATCGGGACGACTGGAGATATTTCTGTTTAAGTGGAGGCTGATGAGGGGTTTAAAGCAGGAATGTTATGACATGCAGCTACCATAATGGGCCGCCCAAATAAAAAATGGTAATAGTATGCCAGATAACGCTATGGTACGAAAGGATGATGATTAGACGGGAAAATTCAGTCCAAGGTAATAGAGAGCCTGTACAACTGTACCCTCTTTTTTATGGTGCCAATTTGAGGAAAAAGAAACGTGAATAGAAATAAAGAGAAAAGACGGCTGCCAGACAAAGTATAACATTTGTCATGAGATCTGTTATTTAGATGTTGAAAGAATCCCACTTGATGGCAAATAGTCCACGTAGCGACATGTTTTAATGTTTTAGCCCAAGACACCAGGATCCCGTGAATGAAGGAACAAAGTCATCAATTGCTATGACATGCATGAGAAAATTGACGCCTAATATTTGTGTGCAAATTGTCATGGTGCAGACTGAACACGTTTCACTCGTTGACTTTTGCAGTATGCAGTGTAATTTTTGGTGGTTTCTATATCATGGGCGAATGCTTTAATCATGTACTCAGTGTATTATTGCAGATTCCTGTTTCTACTGGACCTGACGTTAAAGAAATCCAAATGATAGCTCTTCTCCTTCAAAGCTCTCCCCTTTCCCGTGCAGTTTTAATCGCCTTCAGCGCCATGGCTGTGGTTACTCCTCTGCTGCCAAGTCTGACATCTGCCTTGCCATACTTGATGGTCCAGTCAAGGGGCCAACCGCCGTCCATTGACTGCGTGTTGAGCAGAGTCTCCAGGTCTCTGGGGTTGTGCATTCCGAGAGACTGGCACGCTAGTGCTCTCATTGCTGCGCCGTTAATATCCTTATTAATTCCCATTCGGCGTTGTAGCTGTTCCCTGAGAATTCTTCTGAGCTCGTTCAGCTGGGGATCGTCACATTCACCCGCAAAGTCGGCCATGACATGGATAATCCAATCAGGCTGACAGTAGATCTTGGAGCCCAACTCGTAAGCTTCGGTATCTAGGACGAGAGACAGATGACTAAGGGTGCTCTCCAGCTCATGGCCGCGCCCGCCAAGCCAAAAGGCTCGCAGGACGTTTGCAGCAACATACGGGCAGAAGCGACGACGCGACTCATCAAAATATGTCTGAAATCATTTAGATTAGAAAATGTTCCTTGTTTCTTCCTCGAAAGGGCATGGGGCATAAAAACATACCAGGGGTAGTTTGTCTACTGACAAGTTGTCCAGCATCATATTAAGAATAGTATCTTTCTGATCCTCGGGGAGAAGGCCCGGAGTCATCACAGCAAGTGCTGTTGTGTCCACATCATCAGGGAAGACCTTGTCAGTAAGGACGCTTCCTCCAATGAAGTACTGCCATGTGATGCCATCATTCTCCAGGGTTACCAGGTCCCTATTATAGTTAGCACCCACTGTCGTGACTAGTAGAAGACAGCGCCTACCGGTCTCCAGTATACTGTAGAATTAGGAGCTGAGAAAAGTTTTCGCGGATGGTGATGCCCTTCTGGGTTTCAGAAAACATATTTCCAGCCTCCCGGCGCATAAAATCCATGCCTCGGTCGACTGGGTCACCCAAGCCACCCAAGAAGTTGTTCAGCCGTGAAACAACATTTTTGGTATTGTCAAAGTGAATTGTTTGGATGCCAAGAGACCTGGCCGAGATGACATTCTCCATTTGATCATCAATGAAGATTGCACTATTTGCATTTACGCCACCAATCAATTTCAAAACCTTTGTGTAGGAACAAAGATCTGGCTTGCGGCACCCAAGAGAAGCCGATGTGAATACTTTGTCAATGATATCAAGCTTTTGGATCCGCTCCTTGAGCAAAAGGTAATCGGGGTTGGACATGTTTGAGAATGCGTAAATATTGAGGTCTGGGTGCTTGGCTCTAATGTCCTTGATGGCGGCAACAAACTCCATGTTAGGATCCAGTGTGCCCTGGAGCTGCTTCATAGTGCTCTCCCACACTTCTCGATCCAGGCCAAACTTGGCGACAATTTCGTCTGTGCATTGCTCTGTTGTGAGCCTACCGCTCTCATATTCGTACCAGGTGAGGGAGTCAAGGATTACTCGGATAGTGCGTGGTGGAATAACTGTGTTGCTGCCGATGCTGTAATTGAACACCACACCACCAAGGTCAAGAATAAGAGTTGAATAGTTGCCAGCCATGATGAATGAGGAAACAGTGAGTGTTAACAGAAGTAGGTACGGAAGTTCTCGATAGCTTGCTGTTTCAATACCTGTCTCTGACAACTTTATACTCAACCAGAGATGCGTGATTTATCTCTCCAGGCGACGTAATGTATGTCGTTGGGCGGCGTGGCGTAGTCCGCATGTCAGCGCGAACCGTGTTGATAGTGTGGGGCGAGACCTATTCGCATCCTCGAGCTCACTGGGGGTCTCAGCTTGTATCAGGCATCGGTTGGCTGCTGAGTGAGCAATGGGGCATCCACACGGTGTTGGAATCATCACCGGCGAGATCCGCCATGACTCTCTGGCTAACGAAAGCCAGCAATATCAGCCTCGAAGGAATCAACGGCCTGATCCCTGTCGGCTTTCAAGGCATCCCAGTAGTTCCTCCAGGCGTATTAAGTGGCTGGCTACAATAGCGCCCTGCAGGGTCTTCAGCCACTGTTTTGGGGCTATATATGTAGGCGAGTGTTAATGTTGGAACTTTTCCGGGGTCCAATGGTGGCCAAATACGGCTTTGCCCTTTGGTTGGCAAAAGGTTTGACAAGGTTGAATGACGCAATGGGCTCCAGATGTTGGATCTTGAGAACAATCAACGACGCAAGTACCTTACCTACGGGACTGTTGGAATAAGCACGACTCCACCAATATAACGAATATCATCTTCATGATTACGGGGGCCACTTATTTTGTCTGTGAGAGTGGAAGTGATTTGCAGTATGTGAATTGTACAAACTAGTCCTTTTGGAGTGCGAGAGTCAGAGGACTGAAGCTAGCTCAAGCTCTCTCATCAACCTCATCAACCAGGATGTGCACTTGTGTACAAGGAAATTCAGCCAAGGCTCCCTTCAAACTAGCTCTGATACCTAGCTTGGAATTGAACCTGATTAGGAACTTCAAATTAGGCAAAGTTCTGGGGAAAAGCTAGTCAGTGACTTCCAGATTTGCTGCCCCAACTCGGAAAAATACTGTTCGACCCACTATCAGAATGATGAAATACCCATTTAACCCTGGATTGATGGTGTCCATACCCACTATGGCATTGTGACATGTCAATTAAAGTGATGGCGCAGCAAGAATTGCCCGCTTACGTAGGGTTGGGTTCAAGTGATGTGAAATGAGTGTCAAGGCTTTGTGATAGGATCATACATGATTGTGTTGGTCATCTTAGGCATCCGTTGGCCTATACCACATAGCCGAAGTATGTCGCAAGCAACTAGGGGAGGAAGGATGTATACCCAAAGTATTCGTTCTACAGATACGGCACTTTGGCAATGCGCATTTGCGAACCCCTGCAACCAAACGACCCACGGGAGAACCCGCTGTAACCAACCTACGGCTGAGCCCGTCGTAAGCGACCCTCGGTAGGGCTGTCAGGGGGGGAGTAAGTAACACGCGTCGTTGGCCGATCCTGGTCCCTACCCATCGCTTCACGACTGTAAGCGGCGTTTGGGGGAAAGAGCGCAATTGTCGTGCCGGGGTTGATGGGTGAGTTGTCATCCAGATGCTGTGTCTAGAGCATCAACCCTACGCTCACCTAAGCCTCCACCACTCCTCTCCTCTCTACTCTCTTTTTATGAACATGTAAACGTCATGATTAGCCTGTTGGTACGTATCAAGGATCGTGCCCAGAATGCCGAGGGTGGCGCGATTCTTGGCCATGTCTTGGCGAGTTCACCAAGTGTACTTTACTTGTTGGTTGGCTCGGTCAGCGAGTCGGCCGAACCTGTCAAGCGACGACAATTCAGCCGTTGTGAGATGATCTACCAAGCACATGAGGCGGTTATCCCATTTCTGATGCATCATTTGCGGTAACGGCCAAGCTAAGCCTGCCTCTAGGCTAGGCACGGGTCGTTGGGGCCTTGGCAAGCCAACCGCGCCAGGGGAGCCCCATACAACCGAACATGGAACAGTCTAGACTTTACGTAGCCAGGATCAACATTGGTCAGTAGGGTGATGGCCGAGACGGGTCTCGCCAGGGTGTGGAGGCGAGAATAAGCCAACTTCAAGGAGCAAGCTCCACATTGTCATTCCTTTCGCAGGCGAATAGACGAAACCGTTGCAAAGTGATGGCCTGTCCCTCCAACAGCAGTAAGCGCATAGCGGATCTGATCATCACCGTCGCACATGGTTCGCCCACCAGATACAACGGACTGTGGGTAGATCTTTGTCAGGGGTTCTAGACCGTTGACTGCCAATTGTGGAGACGCCATACCTGCGGAGATTTGCGAGTTGCCGGGATATTCTCGTATAAACTGTCATCTTCAGTCAGCTGCACGCAAACGCCATAAAACTCTGACATTTCTTGGGCATATTGAGGAACAGGTTGTGGTTGTGCGTATTCTATGATGAATAAATCATTGTACCAAATTAAACATGGTTGATTGAAGTATGCTTCTTTTGAACACCACACATTGAACTGCTCAGCCATTGCAATACTACGACTCCTCGAATCAGATTCCACCTTTTGAACAAAGAGCCAAGTAGTGCAACGCCCATTAAAGCTAGATCTCGGGAGATAACTATCCGTGAAAAGTGCAAAAATGCTAGGATCATTCTGCCGCTGCTGTCCGCCATAGTCAGCCCAGCCCAGTCTAATCAAACCCCAGTCTCGTGGGAAAAGTGGATTGTCATGCAGTCAATGGGAAAGCGAGGTACGCAAGCAGGTGGAGTAACAAGACAGGATTTCGGCCATTCCCAAAACGAGTCAGGATAAGCCAGCTACCTCTTGTGCCACGAAGCTTAGATCTCAAAGGAAACCAAGTCTTGCCATTCATTTCCTCATTTGAAATGTCAAGTAGCTGTAATTTGATGCCCCGCTGCCAAAGAAACGTCAATGACATCTGGACGGACACTATGTAAACTGAATTATGAGTTCAATCTGGTCCTTGACGAATTCTCGGATCAAGAATCGAATCGATTTTCTGTTTTCACTTGGTACGGTCAGCAACCAATACCAAACCTCATCATGTTTAAGGGTAACACTGTGTTGTATAAACTACGCAAGGTACATGCAATGGGGGGTCGGCAGTTTTCCTTGTGTCAACAGTTGGGCTATACAAGAAGGAAATATCTACCACACTCATACGCAACTGGTAGTAGTGTCTCATCCGCGACGCCAAAGATGGGAGGTGGGCAGTGCCGCCATCTCCACAACCAGGGCAGACCCACACCCACCACGGCATTGGGAACAACAGCGTCAGCTACGGCCCGATTCGAAAAGTTACTATTCAGGACAGCATCATTTTAATGTATCTATCCGGCTTTTTTCATTCCAGAGTTTCACTTTCAAGAATCAACATCGGGAACACTTGGTATCAACCTATTTGGCAATCGTTACCAACAACACGAGCTGTCGTGGACAAATTTCGTGAGCCAATTATAGTCTGTACAATCCAGTCATCGGCAAGCCTACGGAGCCCAGTTGGTCAATGACCCGGTTTTCTATCATGCGTGAATCGGAAAGCTCTATGACAAAATATCTATGTTTTAAATGGTGTCTATCGCAGCTATTGCAGTCTCTAGGGCGAGTACGTCAAGATTAGCTTTCCGTTTTCCATAGATGCTGCCACTTTGCTCTCAATTTACAAAGCTGTTAACATTTGAACTTTGTGTAATGTTGTAATTTGCTGAATGAAAACAGATTGAAGTTAGTACTCCGAGATTATAGTTTTCTGACCGATGAGAATCCAGGGGTATAGGGTTTATTTACTTCAGCAATTTTGCTTGTATGGGCCAGTAGGTACCAATATGGAATGAAAACAAGACCTGCAAATTCAGCTGGGCAAGACACAACGTGGGATTGGGGAAGGAGTATATAACGTAATATGTATTCCAGCTGATGCCATGCATGGTTACGGGACATGTTAAACTTTGGACCATGAGAATAACCTTCGAAAACTAATAAAGCACAAGAGTTACTTTGGGTTTAGGATTTGAGGGCAATCTCAGAGTGTTTAAAGGTATAGGATATTCAAAATATTAGAATCGATCGGGAGGCTTCATATCTAACGCATTATCCCACGAGAAAAAACATAATGATTCGCATTTTCGGCTCAATTATCGACTTGTTTAGTAGCAACGTTGAGATTAGACAGACAATGGAGCTAAATATATCACTGTTCTACCCTTCTTAGTGTAGTGTTGAATACTTAAACCGGCATTTAGTAAAAGATGTAGCAATATATATACCAAAGGAAAGAAATACTCAATATCGTTGGAATTGATTTGCCCTCCATCTTTCCGCTGTAATTACAGAAACTCCAGTTTTAGTAAGAATCCCGAGACACAACCGATTGCGATCGTGGAGCCCATAATATGTATCTCTCCCGGTCGATATTCAGAGGGAAGCCAGAGAATCCTTTCACTACCCCTAAAGACCCATGAAGCATCATTACTTAAATTATAACCGAGGTACTTGAATTGATTCGAAATTTCGCCTTGGCGTGTTGATGAATGGGGGGTATAAGTAGTGTCTAGACGAATAGTGCCGAGATTGGTGATTAATCGGGAGTCATCGGTTGGGTCAAACTGAAGACTGCGAATACTCATGGCACATGGTGAATTGAAGATCAAGGTATTGGTATTCATATCCCAGACTTTTATTGTGGGTGGGCATGTATCCTCATCTATGGCAACCCACTTGTTGCTGGCAGAAAACGATAGTAGGAAAGGATGTATGCCTCTAGTGGGTAACATATCTAGATTCGTCCCAGTGCGTAAATTCCAAGCAACAAGTCTATCAAGATAGGACGAATATTTATTAACCAAATGAGCTACAAGCCATTGTGTGTCCAGTGATAAGAATATCGATTTCACTGGCACTAGGATGTTAAAGTGAGAGGATTGAGTCTTGGCGCCAGTCATGACGTTATACATGAAGATGTCGTTTTTGTAACGTTCCAAAAGAAACAGGTATTGGTTATCAAATGAAAAAGCCATAGGTGACATATTGATATAAAAATGTTGTATTTCATTTAGTGTCGTCATGTCTAATACGACCACAACGTAGGCTTCTGATTTCAACGCGAGTAGATTGCCATCTGGAGAAAATATACTGGCAGAATAGCAACGGAAGCTGGTAGCGTATGGCCAATTTGAAGTGTCCCACATTGAAGTGTCCCACAAAGTGATTTGTGCTTGATGACGATCCGATGATATGTGCCAGTAGTCATTTGATTCCGATGACATAAGCCAGCGGTCATTTGACGACAAAGTGAGTTTGGAACGATAATGTAACGTGTCATCCTTAATCGTGTAAATGCAACCAAGAGTGGATGTGGACCAAATCTTTATCTCCTGTTCCGTTATGGATGATGATACCAGCCATTGGCCGTTTCGTGATAGTATGAGATGGTCGATTTTACTCCTATGGTGATTGGTGTGCTGTGAATATGGGGTTGATGACAAGTCCCAGACTTTGATAACCTTGTCATAGGAAGCCGAGGCTAGTAGCTGTAGGTTTTGAGAGAATGCCAGCGATGCAATGTCACCATTATGCCCTTTAAGTGTTTGCACACATGACCCCTTATGATCCCAGATCTTGATTGTGCTATCACCATCTGAGGTCGATGCAAGTCTATGACCAGGTCCCAAGTAAACCACCCTTCGGACCTTGTTGGCGTGGGTGTTGATAGTTTGGATGCAAGTGCCCTCCGCCGCATTCCATATTCTTATGGTATTGTGAGAGCTGGAGGCAAGCAGGTGAGGGTCATCTGGTGAGAAGGCAACTGAGGTCACACAAATGTAGTCGCCCTCGAGCACTTTGATGCATCGGCCAGTGGCAGTGTCCCATAACTTGACTTTTGCATCGTCCCCACCTGATCCCAGCTGCCCACCGTCGCTTGAGAACGAGATCGACCCCACATAGTAACACATTTCTTCTTGGCAGTGGCTGGTGGCCCAGATGCAACTATTTGTCGTCAAATGCCACATTTCAATGCGTCCTTTTGAGGTGCATAATGCTAATAACTGTCCATTTGGCGAAAAGGCCAGGTCTGTAACATCATCCTTGGCACTCCCAATCTCGTGCACGTCCACTTTCGAGTCAGCATTCCAAAGTTTAATTTCACCGTCCATCGAAGCGATTGCAATCTGCTGACTGTTTGGTGACGCTGCAAATTTCCTGACAGGCCATTCCCAGTCAAGCACTTGAATGCATTGGTCAGAGGAAACATTCCAGATCCTGAAAGTATCATCGAGAAAGAGAGAAATCAATTGTTCGTTATTTCGTAAAAAGGCAATTGAATTAATTCGTTTGTCGTAACCTTCTAGTGGACCTTCTAGTGTTTGTATGCAGGCATTCCAATAATCCGGCACGTTTGGCTTGTTTCTGAACCAACCCGGTTCTTCTGCTTTGAAAATATCTCTGACTGTACTTTTGCCGGGGCTAAAAAGGAGTGCTGATGCATAGACTTGGAGAGGGGCTATTTCCAAAATCTGTCTATGCGAAAGCACAAACCTTTGCACATCTTTGACAAATGCAGACAGAGCGTGATTGGTGTTATTTCCCTACGAAGAGATTAACCTTGTGTTTCAAAATTAGTCGTACTTACTCACCACCAGCATGTTAAGCTTTCTTATTGCCATCATGCCCTCGGGAATTTTGCTTCGTAGACACAGAGCCTCTAACCAATACAGAAGCTTGGTTTTTAAAACGTCATATACATTTTCAAGATCAGATTGATCATGGCTTTCATGGGACTGGTATAGATGGTCTACCCAGTACACACATGAGTATTCAAGGGGGGATAATGGGTCAATGTCTGGCCGCGAGATCTCTTGAATCAGCACCCCTGGCGATTGAAGATTGTACATGTTGCGCCTTAGCTTCGAGAAAAGTGTTAAAGACTGTTGGAACACAACTAGATGTTGTTTTGATACTCCAGAAGTAAAGACCCTGTTTTCTCTCTCTTTGAGAAACTCTTGGGCCGATTGATGCACAAAGTAAACAGTATCATCCGACACGATCAGAAATGATCCACATTCATTTACCGCTTCTTTCAACTGATCAGCACCAAGATATTCGAACCCTTTGATGAGGCCAGATAATTCCTCCAATGTCATGGATCGAAATGCTATGCATGCAGTAGCGAGAATTTGTTTATAAAGGCCCGCGTTATCCGACATAAATATTTGATCGAGCATGCGCTCATAAAGTTTCTTAAGGGTCCCTGGTATAGATTTGAGCTTGTCCATGGTGTTCCATGACTTGACTTCAGGGCGCTCTAGTTCCAAGCACACCAAAGCCACCCAAAGAAATGTATCGTTTGATTTGCAACGTAATGTTTGAAGAACTTGTTCTTTTACCGCAGGGCTGTAGCCCTTCACACGTACAAGGTGATTGACCTTATTCTCAATGAAGATGCCCACGGCTTTTGAAATGGACTGCATGTTAAGTTCAAGTGACACTTTAATTTTCTCGGCATGTTGTAGTTGTTCCTCGATTGTTGGCCAATTGCGACTTGATACAATCCATTTTGCGGGTAAAAGTTGAGAAAACTTAGTAACGATGTGAATGATTAGTGAACCATCCGAGCACTCATCTAGGGCATCTATGATGAGGAATGCGTTTTCCAAGTCTGGTTCTCGGAGTATATTCTCGAGAATCTCCTCCAGAGCACACAGGGCGGAAACATCCTCGAAAAGGTCTTTTCCTGCAGTATTGTACTTTTCGCGAACGTGCGCCAGCAAGTGCGGCCTTTTATTGCACAGAAGCCAAATCAGACTTCTCAGCACGGCCGTTGCACTTCTGTGCTTATCATTGTCAGTGGCCTGACAAAAGAAATACGACATCGCGTGAGATGTGTCTTTCGCCAACTCGTCAATGATCCCACAGAGAAGCATTGTCTTTCCCTTGCCTGGACCCCCTTTGACCCACAGCAGTCTGCATTCTGGATCCTTTTTGAATTTACAAAACTCTTCGTTATCAAGGATCCAGCGGTACACATCCCCCATCAGCCCACCTTTGGTCCTCTGCAGAGTCTTCTTGTGGTTTTCGGGGTCAACAACGCGTAGGTCTTTTAGGCAGGCTTGGTCCTTCTCATCAAAGTTAATCCGCTGCATTTCTTTGGTGTGATCTCGAATGGCCGTTACTACCAAACCCGATTCCGGTTGTATCTTGTTTGTGAATGTTGTCCATAAACTCTCTGTGGGATCGCATTCATTTGGAAGAGTCAAGAGGATATTCAAAAGCGACTCAACTGAGATTGTTTGCCCACAAGATGCCTGCCTCTTTAGGTTGGAATTTTGCTTGCTGTTCACATTGCCTGATGTCGAGAATGGAGTCCTGTTTGCTAATTCATTCAAGCTCTCTTCAGATTCCCTACCCCTGGGCGTGGATGCTGTAGCTCTCATCGCATCACGTAACCTCGGCTCCTTCAGACGCGCAGAGGAGCTGGTTGATTTGTCTTGCATATATAATAGACAAATGGAATAGCAAAGTGACACCCCATGAGAGAGATCTATGATCATCTCATCTTTGCGAGAGAGGCTCCCGGCCGTCTGTTTATATAAGAGAGGATGAGCGAGCTTGTTGTATAAACTCTCTGGCAGGCTGGTGAGTTGTATTTCAAATATGACAAAACAGTAAACTTGAGCTGCGTCGGGTTTAGGCCGCAGGCTGACATGGTGATTACAGCTCTTGTAGGCACCAAACCATGCTTCCCAAAATTCTCCAACTTTCCGATCCTTGGAGAAAACGTTCGGCTCCTTCCTCTTTTCAAATGTGCATCTGACAAAAGTATCAACTCTTTCTATGTCGGACGGGTAGTCGACAATAATCCGAACGCCAGCGAGGTCATGTATGTCCTCAAATATCTCTTCCAGACTTTGATATTTCTGCTTCCCTGCCCCAACGCGGTGTTCTTCACGACGATCAAGACTTTTCTTGATTGAGTCGTGTAGCTTCGCCCTCCCCTCAACCAATGCCGGAACTTCATTTGCGTCGAGGTAGCCTTTGCAATACTCAATCAAGTCTTGAACCAATAGATGATAGTCTTTCTGCAGCTTTGGCCACACAATCTCAAGAAACAGATTCTTTGGTTCGCCTCGAGGTATGTTCAAGAGAATGTCATGTATCGTTGCATTCAGTGATTCTTGTCGGAGAGTAAGGTTATTCGGTGGGACTGGTGTGTGGAGATCCATCCTGCCTGGAAGAGCACACGTCATCAGTGCAGTATCCAATGACAGGGCCTTAGCCTCGCCTGTTGATTATATATTTGGAACAGATTGCAAGGGTGGCGTCCTTGATGGGAAACGTTGAGCGTAGGCTATGCGTAGCTAAACCATGTGTGACTGATGGATGATGATTTTTGACCAAGAAGAAATTTCCTACGTGAATAAAACCCCTCACGCGGCTGAAAAGGCTTAGTAAGATGGCGTGGTGTTTGCCTTATGCGGCCCAGACTTGTGATGGGATGTTGGCCGTACAAAGTTGCAGGGGCAAGCCTACCAATCATCACCGGACGTTGAGGCAAGGCTTTCTGGATCCTATTGCTATTCTGGACCTGAATTGCGTCACTCTCGAATTCATAAAACCAGTACATATAGGGAAGTACTACGGCTCGGTGCACCCCAAGAGGCAATACCTAATTGGCTTCTTTCAGGCGTTACAAACCAATAGCTTAGCTGGTGTGAGTGCGCAACAAACCACATTTATTTATGTACCAGTGACCAGCATCAAATGTCTTGCGCACATTTTTATGTTGATTAGTAGTTCATAATGCTCATGAATAGCATGCTTCCGCTGCGGATATATCGGAGTTCGCCGTTGGAATACTTGTCTCTTGATGTGGAATGCGCAATGCTGCTGTGCGCGGCGCGTGTGATGGGAGGCATTTTGGGTGATGTGCGATGGAATGCATCTTTGCCCGGGAAGCCGGCTTAAGTATTGGGTTTAATTACTGAGTTTTCTATCTAAGTTTTCATGAGGGCATCTCAAATTTGTTCTGCCTAGAAGGGTAAAGTTAGTTGTATGGCATGGGGCTGTATTTGTAATGCCACTGGTTATATCCAAAAAAAAACGGTTGTACCATAAAGGTGTTTCTAGGTCTACTGCCTGGTTGAGCCCACGGTTGATTTTTTTTACAAATAAATTAGCCAAGTTATACCTGAGGTCCTTTATTCTTTTTTCGCTCCCATTATAATCCTCCAAATTACGTTAGTTTTCATAGAGGTAGGTGAATAGACCAACGCAAACCGAGGGGTATTTAAACAACGGATACCATGTGTCGGCGGAACTGAAATCTCTAGTAACTGCCAAGACATACAATATTCTGTGCGTTCTGAATATATTCCGACGTTGATCCTGGGCTAATTTTATATCAAATGCTGGTTGTCGCAATATGAACAATAGAAAACGACTTTGACTAAAATTTCTATCGTTTCTTCCAATAGTAGGCCCCCTTGTGACTATTCGCGAAGTATATCCTACTCGGATGGTGAATGGAAATACATGTTTGGATATGGTTAGGCTTATGGATCAAGGAATAATCGATTAAAGACCCCCCATCCCGCTGTTCGGTCGCCCTTCACTTGCGCCAACTTCGTTGAATCTATTTGTGGGGTCTATTTAGATATTTGGTGAATGTATTGCCGAGCTGAATGACCGTCATCAAGTGCTTTGACGACAACCTCTCTCCCTTATCTTGGGCCAGCGCCAAGGCACTTCGGACGCAATTTCTGATTTGGCGACCATTCAATGGTTCCCGTCCCCATGAATCTAGAGCCTGACACCCCAGCGCCTTGCATTCATCAGCAGTGAGGAGTGGCGCAGAGCCATCCCTGCGTGTGCGACCGAGATCTGTTATGGATATCTTCCACACCTCCTTGCGAACTTCTTCGTTAAACTCGGGAATTCCCAAAGTGATGTGGATTCGAGATTGAAAAGCTTGGTCAAAGGCACCAACGCGGTTGCTAGTGAGGAACATGATGCCTTTGAAATAATCCAAGGTTCTCAGAAAGACTTTGCCCATCCCATGTTAGAATCCTCTCAAATCATTATTGGGTTCTGTCACACCTACTCGAGACGAGAGCATTACGGGTGAGATTCTCGTAGTCTCTATCTTGCAAAAAGACATCGGCTTCATCTAGCAGCAAGATTGCATCCCATTTCATGGCTAATTTGAAAATATTGGATAATTTCGGCTCGAGCTGCTCGGGACTGGTGCCCAGATCCCCTGCAGTCACCGTATACAGCGGCTTATGACTATTTTCAGCCACGGATTCTGAGGTTTAAAATTAACGTGGAACCAGTAATATTTTTGCATAGACAGGTCTTACCAGCTGTCAGAGTCTTCCCAACGCCTGGTGGGCCGTGGAGTAGAATCACGACGCCGCCTCCTTTCCCTGGAATGAGTTCCTCAAACTGGTCTGGTTGTCGCATTTGTGAGTTTACCATGGCCTGGACAACATCTTTGTACTCTTGATTGAGTATAAGCCGTGACCAAGCATTTTGCTGAAACTGGACAGGCTCCAAGATTGCAACAGGATAATCGGCTAGGATTTACCCAGTCAGTTCAAATCGACCATGTCCTATGCACTAATTTTGGTAATTACTTACACCAAAGCTTCTCCCGGAAAGAAAATGCCCTGACCCACGGGGTACAGATCAGTAGCATCAGATGAGTCGGAGTTGAAGCTGGATCGATGGCATCATGATGGTTGAAATTGGAGTCAGATGGTGCCCTAAAAGACGTTTCGGAAAATGCGGTCTCACTGTTTCTATTGCTCATCTCATCAGAGCCTTGACCTCCAAAGATAGCTCTGTGCGAGAGACCGTCAACGGTCTCGAGAGACAAGTGCCTGTCATCGGCGATAACCCTTCTGTTGGTCGTGGGATCTACCATGATCCTCTCAGGTTGCATCGTGTGTCGACCAGGCCTGCTAGACACGGTTATTTCGCGGAAGCTAGGACCGGACAGCTGCCAGAACCTTTGGCCCGCAAGTTTGAGCTTGCGCCGAATTTCGTCATGTTCGAAAAAGGCGTCTGGGACGAATTCCATCTCCGAAATCCTTCTTTCGCCCTTGAATGGGTCTACAATTATCCTATATTCATGACGGCCAAACATGCCATCGTATTGGTGTTTGAGTTCATGATAATCCACGTACCATGCGTTAATTGTAAGCGGACTCCCCAACTTCGCATTTCTTCCGTCTAACCTGTCTATTGCATCGTACGTGGTTGACTCTATCATCAGGGCAAAAGGTGGATGACCTTCGGGCTGACTAAATACAAGGGATCCAGGTTGGTACACCATCCATAAGTCCTCAAAAACGATGGTAGGTGGTGGATTCGTAGACCTCATTAGGTCAAATTTGTTTAGCAATATCGGGAATTCAGTGGTAAGCAGATCCAACACAACCCGAGTACATGACACTTTTTCGTCGAGCAATGCGTCTTGGTCAATATTAGTGATATTGGCTTCGTTGAGATATTGCCGAAGTGCGTGCAGTCGATTGAAAATGTCCACGAAAGGTTCAACAAATAACTGAGAGCTTCTGTCCACACTGTTGTGTAGGGGGAAGTTTCCAACCTCACAAAGTAGACTAGTAAACGACTCCGACTGCACATCAAGTGAGTGGAATTGAAAAGCCCCCAATTCATTATAATGCTGAACCAGAGTGACGGATGGGGATGCTGATGTATTATAAACTAAGGGCATCCTTCGCATTCTTTCGCCATCTTGGATGGGAACATCGACTGGTATGAGATGGCCGGAACGAGACTTTTCGAAACCCCTCGCTATTCTCTTCAACTTGACTGATTTCTTCGCATCATTTCCGACATCCAGAGTGCGGTGATTCTCCCCATGATTCACCACTTTGGATATATCGGACATTTCGGTCGATTCTTCGGATTCGGATTCATCTTGGGTATTTGTGCCCTCTTTATCAGATGACTGAGCAGGTTCAATAGCGCGTAGTAGTGGGTTACTCGGTCTAACTTTAGTTCTTGATCTTGTGGGACTAATCGGGAGAGGCTGCGGGCGAACATTGCCGTGCTCGTTTGGCTGACGTTGGTTGTCTTGGGGAAGTGTCACGACTCTTAAACGGCGCCGGTGACGGGGCGTGTGTCGGCTTACTCCCAGTTCGTCTCTACTGTCTGTATTTGTTTGTATTTGAATGTTGCGGCGTGGCCTATGTTGAAGCGACTGGGGTCTGCTCAAGGAGGTCGGGTAAGAGTGTTGCCGAACCGAAGAATTTGTTGGATAATGACTTTGGCGACGTCGCGCGTTGTTTCGTACATCTCGGCCATCAAGGGGAGGTCTCGGGAAAACCTGGTTTCGGCTTGGAGCCAAAGGCGAGAACGGATGCGGCATTTGTGATTGATGCGACTGGCCGAGGTTGTATTCATCAAAATGCACTCGGGGACCAGACCTTTGTGCTGGGACGGGTCGCTGCCCACGATAAGGTCCCGCATTCCACTGTGGTGCAGCCATGCTTGGGTGTTGAGACCTATTTTTTAATGGGCGTCCGTGAGCTATCGGGGATTTTTAATACAGGAAGGAGTAGGTTGGCTCGCTGTGAGAGAAAGCAAGCAGTCGACTTGTAAAGGCGGGGACATGGCGAATTTGACTGGTGGCTTCATAGGATCGTATTGCATCGACACGTAGCTTTACAACATGCGAAAATCAGACGCTATTGCAGAGCATGAGGCTCGCGGTTTAACGGAGCCATTTTAAATGGAACAAGAAAGCTGGCGGCAGGGGCTGATGTCTTCAATCGTCAGCTTATTGACGAGCATGTGCTGGCACATAGTCAAATGGGTGGGTGGCATAGTCATGTGGTAGGACAACAGAAATGCATGTTGCCTAACCCCGCTCACTTAGCCAAGTTGGGGCATGAGCTGAAGAATTGTGTTGATTCGCGTCCTATGCTCGTGATGTTGTGAAATAATTCCTGGTTTTTGTTTCAAGGGCGGCAGATGTTCCCACATGGCACACCCCTTCCTCCTGCGCCTGTGCAAAATCTATCTCGTAGACGGTTAACGCCAGATAATGACATTTCTACTCGGATTCAGGTCAAGGCTACGTCTAGGGTTGGGGGCGATTTTAATTGTAGCGATGACCACGACCACGAGTACACGCAGGACTCGTGCCCATTTACAGTGAGTACCGACCGCAACGGAACATGTCTACTGGCTACAGCTACTATCCATGGTAGCTATTGCGGGCAATCGTAGCCGAATCCCAGTGTGGATTTTATGTCACAATATGTAAGAGGTTGGCGGGCTGTCATGCCCCACAATATTGCCGGTTAATTATTCTCAATCACAATCAGTTACAATCTATGACGCTCAGTTACCGTCATTGTGATTCAGTCTGAGTCAGTCACAGTCCCACGGTAACTCAATAACAGCAATAACATGGCTCTGCCTGAGCCTTGGCTCAAATGTTACATCATCTAATCATACAACATTCCTCTTCTTTGCAAGTTCTTAATGAAGACGAAGGTGAATCGCGATGGCCCCTAGAGGCGTTCTTCCTACAAACAATAGCCTCGAATAATAAATATAATTACCTTTATAATTAGCTTTATAAGGAAAATAGGGAAAAGAATAATAAAAAGGACCCTTCTAAGCAATAACTAGTAATTAAATAAGGCTAAGAAGGCTCCCTAAAAGGGAAAGGCCAAGGAGAGTAGCAGCAATAAGCAGTAGTAGTTATTAATATACTTCTTGTTCAATGCTGTTCGATATTAATGCTTCAATTCTGGGTGTTTTATCTCTCCAACCCAGGAGGGCTGAATAATATATATAATACAGAGATACGTTCCATCCGGGGGATATCGTCCATTCCAAATTCTTGCACTGAGCAACCAGTTGAAGGCTGTAAATTTCCGATATTTTTTGTGTAACCTTGGACGCCTCTCCCTACCTCGGGTCAGAATAGTACATCTGATGTGACCCTCTTGCAGCGAGAAATCATCCTCATCAACATTCTCATAGTTTTCATGCATTAGGTCCAAAACCTAGGCATTACATCCTATGACTCAGCGCCCCTTGAGGGATCGTCTTTTCTGGGGATCGAGGGACTCGAAGTGGAACAAGTATCATACGTATAAGATAAGGTTGAGCGAGGGCTTCTTGTGGAATGTTAACACTGAAAGTTGTCACAAACTGGTCCGATGGGGAGGGAGAGTGAAGTTCGTGTCGTATTGGTGTGATGGAAAGTGGGCTCGGCAATAGACATCCAACAATCCGACCTGTCTGTCTTGTCCCCAAGGAACGAGGGAAAAGGTCAATGAGGCCCATCAAAGACAGGCTACCCTCTGATGGGGATTTCGTTCGCACTTGGACCTCAAAATATGCCAACATACTCTGTCTGTCGCACATTTAGGGACGTTTCACCTTGGTGCCAAAACTTTGCGGAGAGCAGCTTATTCCCCGCCATTGAGAGGTCAAGTTTTCGAGGCTACAGAATACCCTAGGTGGTATCGTGAAGAGCCAGGAAGGGATACTGAGGCGGGAGGGATAAGTGAGACTTGCCATGACCTTTTCGTTGTTTGAAACGCCAACGTGAAAATAGGCGTCTAGTTTGAAAGACATTACTGATAACTAACAAGACCATACTTATACATATAATTGCATTTTCGTCTTTCATTGGTATGAAACAATACCGGCTAGAGTTCTATATAAGCCTCATAGCGAACGATCTTTGTCACTTTTCCACCGTCTAGTATTGTAGTCTACCATAGATGATAAAGGGGAGTCAAGTTTCCATCAGCATTCAGGTAAACGAGGGCCGCATGGTAAACTCGACTCGCATAAATTAAAACCTCTAATCCTAAATCGGTGTCATCACTAGACTCAAAGGCACTGTTCCATCTGCTGGACCATTGCGAGGAGTAGGGCCCATCAACACGCTAATAGTATCCTTCTCATTTGACCTGGCGTAGAAATAATTGATTGATTGTTGCTCGCCCACGACACATGACAAGGTCCCGGCCGCGTTGACCTTGTTGCAAATAACCTTTTTTTGTTCAGGGCCATGGACAAAATTGTCATCGACTGTATAGAGGACAGAGTTTTCTGAGTACCAGGTAATGTATAGATCGCCCGCCTTTAAAAAGTTCGTTCCATCCTCAATGTAGTATGGCTCCGTGTTCCACCCTGGAAAGGAGGGCGCAAGCGCCACGTACTCGCCCAGCCATTCCAATAGCTTGCCGTCTAGGTCAGGGGATGGCGAGGATATTGTGATTTTAAAAGGAGTTGGCGCTGCTGGGGTTGTCGAGGATGTAGTTGACGAAGTTGAAGTTGAGGTGGTTTCCGTAGAAGTACTAGGTGCAAGAGTTTCCGTGGTAGTACTTGTTGGAGCGGTGGAGTGCAGTGTACTGATACTGGCCGGCCTGCAGATGCGAGCGGAATGAGCAACCGAGACCAATGCCATGAGGCATAAATGAAGTGAAAGGAGATGCATTATGCACAAATCCTTGAACAGATATTGCAGAGGCGTAGTGAGTGAGACACAAAACCGTGATGCCGTGGACTGTCCCACTCCTACCTTGTATACACTACGCAGGCGAGGGCGTCCCAAGTTCTATGGCGCTGGGTAACCCGTGCAATTGCTGGCATCCGTGTCGGGAGTATTTGTAGGTGGAAAGGGTGACCACTATGGTGTCCAGTTGATCGGCTCTTTCCATCAAAACAGGGGTTGTTTTGATCTGGACTAAAATAGCCTCCCGTTGTGGCGGCGCCCTGACTCAACCCGTATTTGATATTAAAACTATCGGCAAGTTCCGTGGCTCCGACTGTGTGAGAGTGCATCAAACTTCAAAACGACTAGCTTTATCTTTCAGGCAATGGACATAGACTCCAAATATCCTTTGTCCATTCACTGCTGAAGTTATCATTTTTGCTGGAAAAGGTTATCTACAGAGTGTACTAATTTCCCTCGTTCATCTTGTTTATGGCGCCTAGTGAGACGGACATGTTTTAGCATCAAACTAGATACGCCCCAGCACCAGGTTCTTTTGGTTTTTTATCGTTGACAACCAAACGAGTTTCCAATTTCCTGTGCCCAGAATCGGTAAAAACCCTTTTTCTAACCTTAATCATACATCAAACTCACTGTAACTTCGCGTGCTAATCTGTGGCTAAGAAGGAAATTTCGTTGCAATGGTTGGGGGTTTTAACCCCCCCCCCCCCCCAGTACGTCAATCTCACCTATTCCAGCCCTCCGTGTGTCAAGCTTAACCTTGAACACCAATCTCTTGCCCATCAACAGCAAACTTAGTGCCCCGCTGTCCCATCCTTGCCCTCATGATCGAGACTTTGCATGCGTCTTCCTCCGGGCCTCGCTCAATTAAGAATCGGCTCTGCGTTGCCACCACAATCCAGCCGGTCATTGTCTGCGACATAAGCCCACACAACTTGATTACCGCCAACTGGCCAGCCTCATCCAAACTGTCAAACACCTCGTCGACAAGGATATAGTGTGCACGATGCGGGCTCCTGGCCCATGTCAACTGCGCCAATGTGAAGAAGAGGGCCAAGTCGATGAGTTTGCGCTCACCACTCGACCGCTTAGCGTAGGCCAGTGACGAGTGGATAGCGAGCGTTTTATCAAGAACTGGTCCTGGGGAGGAGTAGGATGCACCGACTCTAGTCTCGGCCGAGTCAGAATCAGAGTCCAAATCAGAGTCCAAATGCGAACTCAGCATATCCGTTGCGATGGCTCGGGCCTGGCATCTGTCATGTGACAACACCGTAAGAAGCTCCGTAACGAGAGTGTTGAACCACGACAGCGACTCAGCGAGGACATGCTCGCGAAAGGTTGTTGATTTTGCCTCGGACTTGGGGGAAGAAGAAGAAAACACGCGACGGGTGCGCTTCACCAGGGTAGAATACCAAAAGGTGAAGAGCTCGCGATCAGTTGCGAGGTGTTGAAGTTTAGTGGCCGACGCTTCGTGTTCCAAGTGTAGCGAGTGAAGAGACGACTGCTCGACTTCGATCATACGCGCGTAGGTGTCCCCGTCACGCTGTTTGAGTGTGAGCTGCTGCTGTAAGGTTTCGCGTGCCTCTTCTGCCTCGCTGGGCTGATCCTTCATCATGTCAGCATGGTTGGTGGGAATATTCTGTACCTCATTCAGTCTCTGAGCCTCTTTCTCGAGGATATCCAGTTGAGATGTGCTATTCTCAATGTCTTTGCGAAGAATACCGATGACTGCCTCTTGGTTGTCGTCTTGGGAGGTAGTTCCTTGAGTGTAGTCTATTAGAGTCCTAAATATGAGCAATAGGCTCCTTATGATCATCATTTGCAATGACACGATCCCCATTTTGACGGCTTGAAAGTGTTTGAGTTTGCCTGTGGGTTCAACTGCAGCCGTAGCCTCAAGTCTCTGACGCAGTCCCTGATGGATTCGACTAAGGTATGAGGCTGACATGGCATGGTTTTGATCCTGCAGCCGAGCATACGAACTCTCCAACCGCCGCAATTTCTCATTTTGAATACAAAGATGATCCTGCAAAGTTGAGATTTCAACTTGTACGACTTTTCTGAGCTCAGCGAGTGGTGTCATTCCTGGTAATCCCCTACTTTCCTTGCTTGTGAGCAGCCTTAGCCGCTCACAATCTGTCCTGGTTGTGTCAAACTGTGGCCAATCTTCGTGTGAGGGTTCTTGTGCCTTAGTCGGTAAATCGTATTCCGCATACTCTCTAATCACCGACTCGAGGGCTGCGGCTATCCCTTCTGCCTCTTCTCTGAGTTGTTTCTGGGTTCCATTCAATTCTTCGAGTCTGTTTTTTACATGGTCAATTGTCCGATTGAGGCCATCTAGCTTGCTCTTCACTTCACGCATGTCTTCGTCGACACTCTGAAGTAGAGCCTTCGACACCTGCTCGCACCGATCTAAAATCGGCAGTCCGAGCGATGCCTCAATCAACTGGCGTCTGTGCGATCTCCTAGAGGTTGAAATACTCGCTGCACTCCCGTGGCCGAGTACCACCGTCCGGATATACGTCTCGTAATCGATTTCAAGTAGCTTGTTGATGGCAGCCTGCATAGCAGACGCAGTTGGGTGCTCAAAATGTAGCAGAGGCTCGCCGCACTTTGAGACAACAACGCGGTTGCCATGTTTGGTGTGCTTGCGATGGCGTAAAATCGCATATCCGTTTTCGAACTCCAATTTAACAGAGCAGTCCTTGCCCGCATTGTCGTTGACCACATTGTTGACCGCCATTCCGTCACGAATACACTTCCCAAACTGACACCAAACCATGGCCTCAATGAGGGTACTTTTACCAGAGCCGTTTCCGCCAGCTAGTAAGGTCAAACCCCGCGGAATTTCTTGTTGGAAATTGAAAGTGGTGGTGCCTTGGACGCCAAGGAAGTTGGTGATTGTGAGTGTGCGTGGTTCGGCTACGAAGATGTGGGTTGAGGATCTTGCTAGCCCAGTGGCTTTCCTTGTGCCAATACCTTGAGATACTCTGTTGAGAAAGCCCCGGTGATGAATTTCGGTATCGGAGCCCTCGTCTGCCATTTCGTGGGAGACATGAATCATTTGCTGGCCGACTGCCACCAACTCGTCTCGTCGCAAGAGAAGAGACTCGTCCAGCTGGAGCGACTCGACATACTCTCGAACTTCCATGGTGAGATCAAGTGCTGCAGGCCTTTGTTCAGTCCCAGAATCAGAATCCGAAATGTGATTGTTCGTTGTGTTAGGACACGCTTCATGCTTGGGAGGCTCCTCCGGGGGCTGAATGGCGACAACGCTGGGAGGCATCGATGCACCGAGGCCGGCAAATGACTGGGCGTCGGTGCGCAAGGTAAAGGTGGCAGGTTTCCAGGCTCGAACACCCCACGCACCCAACGATACAAGCTTGTCGCGAGCAGTGACGTACTTGGAAAGGCCGGGTTCGCCCAAGATCATCACGTTCTGACCAGCCACGTCGCTTTCGTTAACCTGGCCGTCAAGAACTTGCTGCAGTCCAACTGTAGTGTAGCCAACGGCATGCGGGTTGATGAGTAATTCGTGGTCGAGCGTTTCTGGGTCGAACAAGACGACGCCCCGCTGAGTGTCGTCAAGGTCGACCCAGCTCAGCTGTATGGGCGAGCCCAGGTACGTGATGCTGCCCTGCAGATCCGCCTTGTCCCATCCGGCTTGCTCCTGGAGAATCGTCTGGTAACGGTGAAAGTGCCCTGTGAAAGTTCGTGCCAGTGAGGCAAAATGATATGGGCCTGTTGAGTCGCGGTGCGTAATCGAGTTGACCCCGTGGGCCTGGTTGACGCCACCACTCACCACATAGCGCTGCCTGATGGACTTGTTGATTTGAAGATGGGCAAATGCCACCGTCTTTCTCGCCTCGTTCGGAGCCAAAGCAGCCACCGCTTCGGTCAACTCGTGCTGCTTCTCGCGAAACGGCAGCAACAAGACAGGCCGACCGTCCCACTCGTGGTGGGACACGCTGCTATGAAGAGACACATATGGAGCCAAGCGCCCGATATTGAGGGCTTCGAGGGCCGTAATCTGGTGTTCACGTCGATAGGTGAGGTCATGGTTGCCGAGCACGATGTGAATTCGCGGCACGACGTCGCTGAGTTGGCCGATGAAGCGGTAACAAGCAGAAAGCACATGTGTCGGCTGCGTCGTGCGACTAGTCAGCAGGTCACCGCACACAACCACCCGCGCAACCTGTTTTCGTTCCGCCTCAGCAACAATCCACTGCGCCGTCCTCTGCACTCGGTCCAGGTCACGGTCCTTGAAGTGGAGGTCGCTAAGTAGTAGCCATCGCACTGTACTAGCTGATGGAACTCGCATGGTTGATGGTGATGAGAGGGCAGTGTGAAAGGTCGTCAAGTAAGTGGGGTGCTTGGATCTGAGCAGAGAGAAAAGTCAGAAGTGGAAGAGGAGACTGTTGCTTGTTGTGAAGCTATTGACAGATGAGTTTGGTAGCAATGTCAGCCGCCGCGTCAGAACAGCTGGCGCCACTGGCACACACATGGCAAATAGTCCATAATAGATCTGCTGCAGAATACTAGCTCAAGTTGCCAACAATGGAAATATCAAACTTGATCAAGATGACTGGCTCCTTTGAAACCACAGATGGATACTTTTTTCGACGCTCGAGATAGTGGTGCGATCTGTTTTCTGGAAACTAAAAATGAATTTTCGAATTAGCCAAGGCCGTCAATCGAAAAATCGGTTGATGTATACCCATAGGGTCTGTCTACCTGAAAACATTCATGGGGCATTGTTTCAAGCGTTCTCAAACCGATGGCGTGGGTAGGTCCTTATCAATAAGTAAACAAACGCGACATGGCATGACAAACATCGATCCAAGCCCAGAGCTAATCCACTCTAATATTGGATATAATAATGATTATTCCCTCTCATTCTATGTAAATCTATACTCCAAAGTGGACATATGGGACCCAAGGTGGCGCGGCTACATCAGCATCATTTATTCCAACAATATTTCTCGGCACAGAATGACCAACTTTATCATTCTCATCCTCATCTTGCTTTTGTAGCCAAGAATCTCGTAGCTGTTTAGTCGCCTTGTGAACTGCCCAGCACACTGACTCATCCGTCATACCATTGTCCCTCAACCATTCATATACTAATTTGGACATGGACACGCACATGGCATCATTCACTTCCCATAGAGTGCCAATAACATGGCGAAAACCAGCCAATCGGAAGCCGCTGATAAAATGGATGCTTTCATCAAGCAAATCTGTAGTCTCGTTTTGACCGGTTCCGCAGGCAGAAAGATAGGCTAGGAACGGCGCATGTTTCCGAATGTTTATATGCAAAAGATTTGCAACGGCTAAGGATTCTGTTTCTCCGTTTTTTAGCAACAGTCGGCTTCTAGAGGGGTCCTCTTTATCCGTGTTTCCGTGGCCAGCAAAATGGAATATCTTGCAGTGCGGTAAATGGAGCAGAACGTCCTTTTGAGATCTTTCAGGCTTGATGGTGGTAAGGGCCATAGATTCGCAAATCTCACTCAACACTGCCATTTCATCTGCCACAAACGGCAGGCTTACATGACCTGGGGCCTCCTCCATCGGCACGAGCATAACCTCGCCCGAAGCATCTGGTGCCGTAGCTTGCTGGCGGCCAAGTACAATTGCCTTCAGCGATGGACTGTAGGAAGAGATGACGTTGTCAAGTACCGACAGCGATGAGCTTCTGCTGTGATACCCGGCAGCATGGAGAGGAAATTTGCACAGGGGCCCTGTAGGAACCCACCACACATGGGGCAATTCGGCGTTGGGCGCCAGTGGATTGATTCGCAGCATCTCCAGGACAGGCTCAGCAATGACGTCCCATAGCCATTCAAGCACACCTGGGCTTCCTAAACTTGTTTGCTGTGACTTTTCTTTGAGTTCATTATAATCCAAGAGATCCAGATGTACAGATTGTATTTCGGTTTCTTCAACCAGTATCCCATCACAACGATACTAGCTAACATTGATGATGACGATGGGGCCGGATCTTGCCGCGTGCCGCATTTCAGCCTCAGATGGGGACAACAAAAACCTATGGAATCCGTCTTTCTTACGGATCTCTATAATGGTTTGGTCAAGCTCTATGCTTGCCTGGTGGCGCCGATCCGCCTGGGCCTTCCAAAGTAGGGCACCGCCTTCGTCGTCCAGAGAGGCTGGGCTGGGTACCTCAAACTCTCGACAGAGCGAAGTAAACGTTTCCGCCAACTGGGGGTATTTATCCTGAAGTTCGAGGACGTCTGTTCTCATCTCCTCCACTGAGGTAGCGAGGACGCCACGGCCCAGCTCGAGAAGCTCCAACGCGGTCAACGCGCCCTTGCCCGCAAATATGGCCGCAGCGGCAGCATCGGAAGCGAAACCAGCGACGGTACTGAGCATATACTGCTTATCTGAGTTTTCAATTGATCGCGCTGATAGGAGAGCAATTAATGGAACGGCAATTTCCGACGCCTTGTATGCCTCATCCCATTCTTGGATAGCCGCCGAATGTCGCAAAACGTCCACGGCAGCCTGTATACGATCGATGGGTGGTGATGAGGCTTCGTCCAGGGCTAATTTGTGGTATAGGATGCAGTCGTCCATGTCATCTGGTCTCCCTGTCCATCCGTGTCGTTCTTCGAAATGGTCACCAATGTTGTTCAAGAGTGTTGCTCGAATAGGGTGAAACGGAGGCGCTATTTCAAGGGCTTCTTTGCTAAGTTTGATAGCCTTATCAAGAGCTCCAATGTCTAGTGCTTCCAAGTAGAGCATCCTGAGTCGGAGCGCAAGATTGTTCAACGGTACAAACCGATCGGGATGGTCTTTTGGGGTGGCATTCAAAGCTTTCCATCCTATATCTACAGCCTTGTGCAGGTCATCAACTGCCCGTGTTATCGAGTATCTAGTTCCAAGATGGTTTCCGAGGTTACTTGACAGAGTTGGCCACAAGGGGTCATCCTTTGCGATCGCATCAAGTGCTTCCCAGCTACATTCGATGGCCTCGTTGAGATCAGCAATGTCGCCTAATCTTCGATGTCTTTTCCCAAGTCGAATGCCAAGGTTGGTTAAACGCCCAGTCAACTGAGGGCTCCCTTTTGGGGTTGCAGCAACGGCCTCTCTGCCAACTTGAATTGCTTCATTGAGGTCGTTCAAGCCTCCCTTTTCAGAAAACCTTTGTGCGAGGGATGCTCCTAGTGTCGTGAGTCGAATTGACAGATCGGGATCATCATGAGGGGAGAGTTTGACTGCTTCTCGGCCAAGCTGAATGGCCTCTTCCAGGTCCATCATGGATCCAGTCATGGAACATATATCCAGAACTCGAACACCAAGGTTATTCAGATGCATCGCCCGATCCGGGTGGCCCGGTGGCGCTAAACTGACGGCTTCTCGCGTGATTTCAATGGCTTCTTCCAGATCATTTCTCGTCCCTAACCTCAAATGCCTATCTCCAAGCCTCATACCAAGATTACTTAATAGAAATGCTCGATTGGGGCCCTCCGGTGTTGTCAATTCAAGACTTTCCCGTGCCATGGCAATAGCTTCATCAAGGTCACTTTCAATTCCCAACCTTGAGTATTTATCCCCGATTCTATTGCCAAGATTGGCCAGTCGTAATGCCCTCTCTGTGTCTTGCGCGGCCCTGTCGACAGACTCCCTCCCCAGTCTAATAGCCTCTTCAAGATCAGCCATGGCACCAGCTCTCGAGTATCTGTCGTGAAACCATGTTCCAAGATTTGCAAACCACATGTCTCGCTTCGACGGTTCTATTGCCTCATCTTCCACCGCTTGTTGACCAAACCGAATTGCCTCGTCGATGTCATTTTGGGCTTGTGTTTTCAAAAACCTATCGTAGTACAAATCTCCAAGTTGGTACAAGTATCGTGGTCGTTCTGGATGATGCAATGGAGACCCATCAGCAATATTACGCGCGATTCGAATAGCTTCATCCAGGTCAGTCATGTCGTTTAAGGCCGCTGGCTGTTCCTGAGTCTACGCTTGTTTGGCATCACGATCGACTAGTCTAGCCATAATCATAGTCCTGTGCGGGGCTCATCTCTCACGTGACTAGTACACACCTTCATCGGTCAAGAAGAGCACAAGTTGTTTCCAGATTGGGATAGTCGCAACTGGAACTCAGATTTGGCGATGATGTCTTCCTTGTATATATATATTGTATCATCGCGTTGCAGTGCTTCATTTCCTCTAGCTATAACATGGTCATGACGATGCTGATTCATTTTTGATCAATGCTAGATTGTGAAAGACACGCCTTTGCCTGTTTGGCAGCTCCAACGCCGCTTCCAAGCAGGCACACCCCGATAAGACCTCGCCCCCCAATCTCACAAATTTCGGACGCTCAATTATTCCAGTCAGCGCAAAGCTCGTGACTTGGCAGCTTTCTTCTTACGGAGTGGGAAAAAGGTCTTTTCTGTCTCCACGGTGCGTGCCTGGAGATTTATTGTAGTCAACTGCGCTGACATGACCGAGTCATCGTCAGAATCATCTTCAAGATCATCAAGATCATCAAAATCATCAAGATCATCACCAGAGTCATCATCAGGGTCATATTGGCCATGGCAACAGTGACAGTTACAGTCTGCAAGTGAAATGTGCGTGCTGGTTACTTGATGAGCTGCACACCCATTGCTGAGGTGTATAAAATCTGCGCTTGTTAACTCGAACTCGCGAGGCAAAAATTCCATTATCAACTCAGCGATCTTGCCCAGGACTCCGTCGCTCTCCCTGGATGCGGACTCTACCTCGCCGGCGGCCGTAGCAAACACAAGGCCGGCGTAATCGGCGTAATCGGTCATGATGGGTGGCATGCGTGGGAGACCAAGGTCTTGCGCGGAGTGTTTTATAGACGAGAGCAGATGTTCTGCTACCGCATTCAGAGCCATGTAGTTGAAGGCAAGTTCGTGTACTTCGTCGTCAATGATGTCGACGACGTGGCGCACGAGTTGCGGCGCTGACATAGTTGGCTGCTTGGATTTGGACTCGCCGGTCCAGCCGCTCACCTCCAGGAGCTGCTGCACCACCTCGGCGTTCAAGACTCTCCTTGTGGCATTTCCTGCAGCCCCTCTCTGTGCCCGCGATGCGCACCAGTTTGAGGCTGGTGCTTTGAACTTGAGCTCGCGGATGCCCGCGCGCGACGTCTGCACCGGCACCTTGCCACCTTTGAGCTTGCGGCGGTTCGCGGCCGCGAGCCAGTTGGTGGGCGAGATGCCGCGGCTCATGCAGTAGTTTTTGAAATGCGCCTGGGCCGACGACGGGGTTTCGCCGCCTACGAAGAAGGCTTGGTGTCCCTGCATGTCGAGGAGCTCTTGCATGTCGGGCCAGAGCGGTATCGCTAACAATCTTCGCCCATTATACTCGCGAGCCGCCTCGTACAGCTGGACGGCGTGCAGGACGTGGCCGGGTTTGGCGGCATATGCAATCGCGGTCCTGTGCATTATTGCGCGTATGTAGTTGATCCACACACCACATAAAGTCGGGTTGTGCAAGAGAAACGACGAGCGTCTGTCGGAGGTAGTCGACCGTAGTATTGTGAATACGTCCTTGCCTTCATGGTAAATATTGACCATCGAATTGATGTCATCGAGCTCCTTCTTCATATAACTCCCCCCTTTCTCCTTGGCACCCTTGATCATGTACATCATATGGTTCAATTCTCCCCTGAACTCATATTGTGTCGTGTCGACATTGGGCCCTAAGAAGCGCAGTGTGTCGAGGTAGTTCTGGGCGGCAAAGCACAGCCAGACGGGGATCTCTTGTGTTTCAAACATGGTTTTGATACCACGCGCTAGCTCATCCTGCACGGGGATGCCATTGAGCTGAGATAGCACGACCATGTCAGGCACTGCCTCCAGCAACGCCGCCTTGTCCTGTGCCCATCGCTGGCGGTTCTCCGTCTGCCAGTGCGACGTCTCGGCGTCGTACCACCCAAATTTGCCGTTGTATGAGGGTACGTCTCTTCCGTCGTAAGGCAAAGCCCTCAGGAGAGCATCGAGGAAGCTGGCGGCATTGAACAAGAACGCAGAGCCCAGTTCGTAACATTCAAAGTTCATGTCGTCTGTGGGTAGCTCCTTGTCCAGGTGGTCGAGGCCCTGGGATTCACAGGCCGCCTGGAAGACCATGGGGATGATCTTGAGGGCGCCACCCAGTTTCTTCAACAGCGGGGCCACCTCCTCCTCCATGCCATGAGCGAGCTCGATGGCCAGATTGGTGCCAACAGCGGCTGCGGCCAGGTCCAGACCGCCGCCTTTATATTCGCGCCACAACTCGCCGACCTGGTCGCGGAGATTGATGAGGTCCTTGAGAAAAGCGATGAAGGCGAACATGGCCTCGGCGTCAGACTCGTCGGACTCGACCGTGTACTCGAGTTCGACGGGAGCAGGACGCTCCACATCGGGCGCGTTCAAAAAGGCTTCGGATGTCTCATACAGACGTAGCGCATCAAAGAGGTTGAAGCTTGAGGCGGTGGATTTGCTGGTCGAATCCTGGCCGTCGGCAACTGCATCCACCTTGACCAGCTCGCCAGCCCCGTCATCAGGCTTGAGCAGGATGTCGCGGACCTTCTCCAGCACGCCGACAAAATGAGCGTGCGTGGCATTTGCATGGGCGCTGAGGCTTTGTTTGACCTCGCCGAGTCGCGATGAAAACGCCTTGCGCACCTGGATCACACGCTGGAGGGCGCTGCTCACAGTTGTCGGGATCCCTGCTCCGTTGTCGGCTTCCGGCGATGCCTTTATCCCCATCTTGCCGGCGATGAACTCGGCCAGCGGCACAAAGTCTCGGATGGCAAGGACATATTTTGGTTTCTCCTGTGCATCGGGAGTCTCCTTTGTGTTGTTGACTGGAATAGCCTCAATCCTTTGCTGTTGCTTGGCCTGCTTGCGCGCCTTGCCCTTCAAGCGACCAGAGGATGCAGTAGGCTTCGATGTCGCTGTGGCCGCTGCCGTGTTTGGCGGCGCAGCAAACGGGGCCGTGTATCCACGTTGCTTGGCTGTCGCAGCGAGCCATGACGCGACAACGTCTGTGTCGTGTTTATATTTCTTGTAAGTGGAAATGAAGCTGGCAGGCAACATGGTGAAAAAAATGTCGTGATAAGTACTTGAGAAGCACGAGATGATTGATGTCTTCTCCTCCTCTTGTCCACTTATGTATCAACCACACCTCCAGGCGGTAACCCCTGGCAGAATTGGAGGAAGAAGTAAATAAAAAAAATAAAAAAAACAGATGCTTCAAGATTAGGGGGATCGACTAAATACTTGAAAATCGCGTGGTTTTTTTTTCAATACTAAAAACCTTATCTAAGCGTGGTGGTATGCTTGGTGCCAGATGCTCCGCTGGATTGACCTAGACTTGATCCAATATGAGAACTTGGGAAATGAAAATCATAATCTAGTCTCAAGTTTTGCGTCAAGACTATTTCCGACATCAATTCCCTACCCTAGACTCCTAAAACATGATGAACTTCTGTGCGAGAAATCCAATAATACTTTGTTGACCGTTTAGCGCAATGAATCGATAGATAAACTTCAACATGAGCCCATGGTGACCCATCTCCCTCTCACCGCTTAATTCGCTGTTTACACCAGTTTAGTCATGGGGCCAAGAAAAGAAGAGGGTGTCTTTGTCGGAAGAACAACAAAGGGGTCAAGGGCAATATGCTTCCCCATTGCCATTGGAGCAAATCCGGAGTTGACATCCTCAACGACAAACATTGGGATGGTATGAGGCCAGAAGTTCCACCAAGGTATCGCGTTTAACGAATCAGCTAGCACCATGAGGGAAACACACCCCACAAAGCCTTGATTCAACAACCTTTGTTAGACCGGCTATTCCATACCCGCAGTCTTGCCATGGAACAATGCCCAATAAAGTTCTACCTTTAGAATCACTCCCCTCGAGAGGAAATGACACGGCTTTAACAGTGTAAGTGAAGAAGTACCTGGATTGGATAATTCTGTGGTTGGCTGTGTAAGAGGACGACCAGGCGCGTAGGGCCCTGTATCCCTATAAGCTATTGTGTGGTGCGATTTGGGGTAGCGAAGCTAACTGAATTGATTGATCTTTTTAGCCTAACGGCTAAGAAGGTTATTGCAAGGCTTGGCTTGGCACACCACCCGACTCCTTACAGGCTGAAACCCCCGCCTGTGAGCTGATTTCATTCAGGCTTACGACGGTCAAAGGGATGGGCAAGCCGATTCAAACGGGTGGCTTGAAACGGCTCCTACCCTTTGCGCCTATAACGGAAGAATCCAGAGGGCGTTCACTGACCAATTTACCATCCTCTACAGTCTAGAAGGTTTTGCGGGAGCATGTCTTGTGTATTAACTGGCCATCAACCGACCCAGGCTTTCCCTGATGTGAGTTTAATTTTCTTTCCAATGTCTATCTAACCTGGGTCAATTCCCTGCAGCTATTTTTTGGTATACAGATAAAAAAAGTCAAGGTCTCAGGGGGAGTCGAACCCTCGCTGGCGGAATCAGAATCCGCAGTCATAACCGTTAGACCATGAAACCTTTGAAAGAAAATGATGAGACTGGGACTCGAACCCAGGAGGATTGCTCCATCAGGAATCTGAGGTTGTTAAGGTGACCTTAACCTGACGCCATAACCAACTCGGCCATCTCACCCAAGGGTCTTGGAGGACCCGCTTGTGATTTCATAGCGGAATACTGCGGATCACAAGGTAACTATGTGGTAGGCTTGGCCTTTTGTTAACTACAGAAAGGATAATCTGGCCCATGGAATGTGAACAGGCAACGTCATATTGTAAATGCAGAAAAAATATTTTTTACTGATCTCGCATGTAAATACATGCTGTTGCTCAACCATGGTGCGCTTGTACACATGTCAATGAGATTTTTGAAAAGTTCAGTTGGTGCGGCCAATATCAAGATATGACTGAAAAAGGCCGTAGCCAAGGCATATTTGCTGGTTAAACATATCCGAACATACACATAGCCAATGGCCGCAATAAGAGCCCGGATTGGATCCATCCAATTATCACAATGGAAACATCTCTGGTGGAATTGAGCCAAAGCCAACATCGCATTCAGCCTGTGGGGGGTTGATCAACGTCTTTCGTCGCAATGACAATGAGTAGTGGGAATGTCGGGTGGTATGCTTGTTAAACTTTTTCTTTATTTTTTCTAAATGGAAGACAATGGGAACTCCATCTTACGCTGGCTGGACCAATCATCGTAATCGGAGTTCGGTCTGACCAACTTTAAACTCGCTGGTAAATTTACACTATCCTCGAATTTATTGATAACCAAAGATTGTGTCGCTGTAGCCTTGGCCAGTACACAATATTTCGTACAGATCAAGAAAGGCAATAATCATCATAACCATGTATCATCTATCATCTTGAGCCTCTCTAATGTTGGTGAGTGAGGCCTTGCTCGCACGACTCCTAGTTGTAATAATATGAGTTCTATTAATTCGAATGGTTTGCTCTTGAATTTTTAACAATAAAAAAAAGATTTATTAAACAATCTTGTACACCTCAAACGCCCAACAAAAAATATTCATGTTTATACTCCATATCCAAAGTGCCACCTCATTCTTAGTGCAATGCGCAAGACTCTTGGGGTAGCGGAATCGTTCATTCGTTAAATACGCCTCATGCATGAATGCCAAGAACAGAGAAAGCGGTCCACCACACTAAATTCTAGCGGCCTGCTTTCATTCCGTACTAGGTAATCATCGATAACTTTGCTCTTTGTCCCGAGGCTCTAGTTCGAGTGGAAGGGATACTGCAAAATCTTCACCTGTTTTGACTGCCATGGACCCCCGTCATACGGATACAGTCAAACATTGTGAAGACAGTTGGCCAGAGTCATCATTTCAGGCGGTAGTTTGTCGCATTGCAAGCCCACTGGCATGGAAGATCATGCTTCTGGGGCCTTTGTACACGGATTAAAGCCTGGAATGTCCTTATTCAAAAAGAGACATCCAAGCAAAAGTTCCGAGACCACAGCTAATAACAAGAATTGTCAGTATTCCTGCTCCAGCCTTATCTTTGGTGGTCACTGGCTCCGGCACCGGCTGGTCGTGGCTGTTTGTTCCAGCCTTGGGATCTCCCTTTGAAGTGCCACCCGTCACATTCGTAACCGGCGGCCCAACCTGCTCAATCAACAAGCTCGACACGGCGGCGAGCACGTTCATTCGTTCTCCAGCACCAGTGGTTCCACGGCCAACAGTCGCAGGGTCGACGTATTTTCCGTCCCTCCAGAAGAAGCCACACATGCGGCCCGACTGGCCACCGGTGCACTGATTGACGGCGGCCTGGGATGACTTTTTCAGGACTGGCAAGATCTTGTCCTTGGTGTGTGGCGCGACTTGGCTCACAACAGACATCCACCGGTGGACGTAGCCCTTGAAGGACAGCATGTCGGTTGTGCAGGCGCCCGGTCGGCCCTCGCAGTTGACCTCGTACGCAATGTCGTCCTCGAAAAAAGTCGTGAGCAGGGAATCCAAGAGCTTGTCGACGCGGTCCTTCCACTTTGGCGAGCCGTCGGTGTAGTTGTACAAGAAGGCTGCGCCTTGGAGCAGAATGGCGGCGTTGTAGGAAAAGGGTGTTTTGTTGACGTCGGTGCAGTTCGTCGGTACGTGGGCGCCGTCCCAAACTTTCCAGCTTTCGTGGTCGATGTAGTTGACTCCCCACAGCCAGTCCCAGGTCTTTTCGGCGTGTTCGGCGTATGTTGCGTTTTTTGTGTATCGAGCTAACCGAGCACCAATGTTAAAGAAGCATCCGTTTGCAATAGCTACAGCCTCGTGTTAGTTTCAGGAATCAAAATGACACTTTGTGGGGTATTCCGGGGAAACAAACTATTCTTGTAGTTGTATCCCGTGTTGAAGGACGGAATCTGCCATCTCATGCCACCGCCGCAGTGCTCGTCGTGTCTGTCCGGATTGGCCTGGGTCGTCCACACGGCTTGGGCGAGCGCTAACCACTGGGGCTTGCCTTCGGGAGGGTTTGGAAATTTGTTCTCGGCGGCCAACATTGCCGTCATGCCCCAGAAGCCCTGATCGTCGTTGCCGAGGGAAGCTGTGTGGTTGGCGGGCATGAAATCTCGATTCTCGCCGACTTGGTGCAGGATTCCTTCCATGACCACATCGTTGTAACTCGTATCGCCGGTCAACTTCCAATAATCTGCAAAAACGTCTTAGAGATTGATTGCCAATGGTTTTTAGCATCCCGAGCAAGACAAACCAATATATGTCCCCATCATGGCGCCGCCTTCCCACCAATAATAGTCTCCTGTGCCCGAGGCGGGAGGTCCAGGCAGAACCCCAGGGATCTGGCCCGTCTTGTTTCCTTGGTAGAGTAGCATAAGGTCGTACGCGAGTGTGCGTGCCGAATCTTTGATCTCATCTATGACATCATTAAGTCTGAATGCCCAGGTCGCAAACCTGCGGAGGAGAGCATACCAGTGGTGCTAATCTTGTAGTAGGCCGCCTCGACGGAGGGCAGGCCACCTCCGGAGAGGAGACCCGTCAGCGCCAGAAACCCCAGCGTGTGTAAACGCATTTTGAAACGAGCGAAGAAACGAGCGAAGGTAGCGAGTGACGGTGAAACAGAGGCAGCAGGTCAGGTTGGGAGAGCGAACATGCAGGCCAAAAGTCGATAATCGACTTGAGCGCATGCGACATAAAGAAGGGAAAGGAGAGAAATGACATGGTAACCACGAGACCTGATCAAACCGAACCCCGCCCGCCCCGTCCAACTCTGCCAAGCCCTTCCTTGATTGCAGCAAACTCTCAGCGTGGCGATCAGAAGATTACAGGCATCTACACGAGCCAAAAGGCTGGGCATTACGGCGGTGCATCCCCAACGGCCGTCTTCTGCAGGGGGTGGTTCGGCCAGCCAATTGGAGCAAGACAGGGAGGCTACGGCCCGGCCAATGGGCAGCCTCTGCGACAGCGGCTAGACTCGACAATTGGCTGCCAAGGCGCCCTAAACGGTGACCCGCTCTCGGCAAAGTCTGGCAGCCCGAGTTTGGCTGTTCGGAGCACGGAGAGCTGGTTATCAGCCCGTGCTTGGCGGCTTGGCCAAGGGTGAGCCTGGTGCCTTGTGAGGCGCCTGGGTCAAGCCCTTTACGAGCCGAGTTTCGCCGAGAACAATACGAGCTTGATTAGCACTAGCTCCAAAGCTGGCCATGCGGGATACGGGGGGCAATAATCAAATGCGTTGTCCCTGAAAATACCCAAGGCCAGTTGGGCTGGGCTAATCTTTTGCGCCCGGGACGGATTGGAGCGCGGCCCACCCCATGCTACATAGCCTTGGGTTTCGTCCAAACTTCTGCCTGCTATTAATAGTGGCGCAAAGAAGCTTAATGTGTAGGTTGTGTTTTAAAGCGCTTCTAGAAGGCATTGCCAAGTATTTTGCCCATCTTATGAACTAGACTTGAGAAGCTATGCGCGACACTTGCTCAGTAGGTAGGTAGCTCTTTGTTTGAGCGACGCATGATTTTGAGGGATTTTAGCCATGTCCACTCCGATAAACCAGTAAAACGTGACCAAAAGACGAGCCCCCAAAGAAAGAAAGAAAAAAATCCAATTCGAAGCCCATCAATCATGGCGCCAAGGCCCAAGGGTGTGATATCATTGTGCGAGGCGAACGAATGTGGGCAGTGGCGCTGATTGATGCACCCAAAGTTGCAGCTAACCTAGAGAAGACTTCTATTGCTACCCACCCAAGAGACCGGTTGGTTATCGCACATTAGTTTCCCACTCGAATTCACTAAAAGTTATGGATTGCATCTACTTCAATGACTGCTCTATCGCAACGCGTCCCCTGCAGTGTCTTTACGCTAGTCGCTTAAACATGGCGACGATATCGTTATTCTCCTTGGCTGCAGCGACATCCAAGCACGTCCGATGATTTATGTCCTCAGCCATCGGGTCAATACCTTGCTCCAACAACCATTGAAACCGATGCACTAGCAATAGTTCCATCTGGTGTCTGTACTGTTTCCATAGCGACTGGTCAGTCCCGGCTACCACATGAAGCAATGTCTGCCCGCCATCATTCACCGCCAAGAAGTCGGCACCAGCGTCGGCGAGTATCTGCAACGCCTTGGTTTGCTCATCTTCCCCTACATCGGGATAGTACTCGGTTTGTTGGCGCATAAAAGAGAAGGCTGGCGTCTCGCCTTTGTTGTTGCGGCCGTTTATTGGGATGCCGAGGGAGACGAAATGCTTGAAAACTTCACGCGGCTTGTCTACTTCCCCGTAGATCCGACCCTGGGAAGCAAGCCATTTTGCCAGCTGATGAAGAGCGGAATTGCCGTTTGCATCTGGCTGGTGGGGATCGGCACCGGCCTCGAGGAGTATCTCGATGGCCCTGGTGTCGATGTGCATTCTGGCATTACCTAGCGAAGCCACCCGTCGAAGCGCGTAGTGCAAGGGTGTCTCTCCAACGGCGTCGGTTTGGTGCAACAGCCCAGGTGCCTTTGAGAGTAGTAAATGTAGAGACTCGTAGCCGGAAAAAGACTGCACCCTGAGAATCTGATGCAGGGCATTTCGTTGCTCGTCATCCCGTGCCGTAATGCAAGCACCTCTCTCAAGCAAGACCTCAATGATGGTAGGGCCTTGTTGCCGTCTGCTTTCCCTTGTTTTCACCCTATTAATATTTCGTGCTGACCAATTGTAATGGGCGTCGCAACTGGCAATGTCCGGGTCCTGCTTGCTGCCGCACGCCGACAGCAGCAGCGTTCGCCCTTTGGAGTCTCGGTGTTCAAGTTGGAGATCAGGCAGGTCAAGGAAGGGCTGGCTTATGGCGCCTTGGTAAAGTATTTGGTGGAGCACGACAGTTTCCTCCATGGAATCATCGCCCTCGGTTTCATTGCGCTTGATAAAGGCGGCAAGCGGATCTGCGCCCTTCTCAAGCAGCATCTGGATGATGGGGAGGCGGGATTTCCAACTCAGATTGTCGGATTCGTATACGGAAGTCCCCTGGTCCATTGCGGCCAAGAAAACCGGGGGGAGCTCTAATTTATTTGCTTTTGCCCGCGAACCTTTCACAAAAGGCCGGCCCTCTGGTGGTGCCTGAAAGCCATTGGGGTCTGTACCTGCGTCAAGGAGAGCCTCAACGACGGCAAGGTTGCTGCTTTCGATGGCGTTTGCGAGGGCACCAATGGAACCTGCTGCGCCATGTTTGATAAGCAAGGTGGTTAACTCGATGTTGTTGCCAGCATGAGAGAGACAGTTTCTCCCCTCATTATCTATTGCATTGACGTCCGCTCCAGCTTCAACCAGTGTCCGTACAACTTGTACCTTGTATATCGAAGAACACATTCCGAGGGCCCAGAGAAGAGTGGTGCGTCCGAAGCCATTACGCCTCTCGAGGTCTGCTCCATGTTTGATGAGATAGGGCAGGGCCTCGGCAACCTGCCACCAATCCTCTCCCTTGCAGCACTTGCCAACAGCCGTGATATTCGGTTGGTACTGTTTCTGTTCGGGACGGTACGAGGGCCAACTGTACCTGCTATCATTGATGTCCACGCCCAGGTCCTCGACAAGACACCGCAGCATCGGCATGTTTCCCGATGAACGCCCACAGGCATCAATTAGAGGGTGGGACTTCAACAAACTATCAGTCATGCACTTTTTGCCTTGAGCCTTGGCAAGTTGCAAGCCATTTTCCCGCTCAGTCTGGAGTTGGTTGATTTCTTCCCGTGTTACCACGCCACGAACAATCGAGTCACAGCCAGTTCCTACCAACTTGGACAGTATCATCCAGCCATCCTCTCTTCCCAACAGGCGAGATTCCTGTTGGAGAAAGTGCCTTATAGAGTCCCAATTATGCTGTTCCAAGAGACTGTCAAGTAAAGCCTTCACGGCTTTGGTGGATGACTCGGCCGACCACAGTTCGCTCCATGGTTTGACCTCAACGAAGGCTTTTCGGGTAGCGGCGCGTCTTTGAATGCTGACAGCCATCTTGTGGATGGTATCCAACGAAAGCCCTTGATGATTCTGAATCAAAGAGCTGACGTAGGCTTCGAGCCCTGTTGTCGTTGCGTTGGGCTCAGTAGGCTCATCATTACCGCTCCGGACCACATGGTGTTGGTCTTCTTGTTCGAGTTGTTGCCGTAGTCGGACAAGACACTCTATTGTGTAGTCGTGAGTACTGTCACACCTGGAGATTGCCATGTCCAGGTTCGTACGCCCCTTCTCACCCTTTGTGGTAACCACATCGGCCCCGTGGGCACAAAGCATATCCAGAATATCTTCTAACCGCGTCGGCATTCCTTCGCCATTAGAAATCTGCCTCGACAATTCGTCAACCTTGATCCCGTGTGTACATTCCTTTGCGCTGATGCTCATATGTGGAATATATGGTGAATTCTGCGACGAATCATGCACAACTTTGCTGGCTTTCCAAAGGGCTTCTTCTGCCTCATATTTCACACACCATCTCAATGGTGAGCTAACCTTTCTGCTCGTAGCGTTCGGGTCGGCGCCGGCAGCAAGCAGGAGGGCAACTGTCTCCGGGACACCCGACCGACAAGCCCAATGTAACGCCGTAGGAGTGCTGGGCTTATGAAACATGTTGAGATGAGCGGCGACTCCTTCCTTGCCAGATTTGGCTTCAATGGCAGCCAGGAGCATTCCCACGATGCCTGATTTACGAAAACGGACAGCGACATGTAGTGGTGTTACCCCTTCTTTGGTGGGCTCTGTCGGGCTAGCCCCAGAAGAAAGCAGCTCGTGAACGTACAATTCACATGACCTGGCGGCCACATGGATTGGCCGTATGCCATCATTGTCTTTGATGTCGAAATTTCGAAAGAGCTTGAATCCAGCCGTCGTAGGGCTGTTGCGGGGGCCTAACATGAAATGCAGGGGAGACTGACCAGCGTGATTCTGTTGGTCAGGGTCGAGACCCAAAGATTGGGGCAATTCGAGAAGCTTGCCGCAAAAATCATCCTTGGTACGCGCTACAATCTCATGCAGCAGCGTGTTACCTTCATAATCTGTGCTCGTCGCATCAAGCCCACGTTTAATTAGTTCCTTGATGAGTCCCACGCCCTCGTTTGAATAGTTCATGGCTTCGATGGATGTAAATAGGAGATTGAATCCTTTGTAGTCAACAAGGTCGAGTCGGGCGCCGAGAGCGACAAGTTGGTCAAGCGCGGGAATGACGCTCCCAAATTCCCAAAATTCATATGCCTCCTTGACAAAATGAAAGATGGGCGTGCGCCCTTGGTTGTCCCGGGCGTTCAAGTCGGCACCAGCAGCTACTAACCGCTTGACCATGTTTAGATCTCTCCCAAGACCCCTCAAATAATGCAATGCAGTCTTCCCTTGGCCATCTTGACTATTGACTGGAATCCCTGCTGCGAGTAATGTATCGACAGCCTCGGCCTGCTCTACAGGTCCGAGATGCGAGATTTTGGACACACATGTATGCAGGGCCCCTTTGCCATCGTGATCCCTCAGTGTTAAATCTGCACCCAGGTCTGCATACACCCGGACGAGAGCGGTGGACCAGGAATCGGATGCGGACAAGAAGGGCGTCTTGCCGTCTGATTCCCTTTGCTTGTTGAGATCTGCTTTTCCTTCCTCGACAAGGATTCGGATGTTTTCTGGGTCGCTGCAGTCATGTAAAGGCGTACCACCACCCTTTTGAACAGCATTGACATCTGCCCCGGCGTTGAGCAGGGCCTGTACGAGATTGGGCCAGCTGTATGCGGCATAATGCAGAGCTGTCATCCCATCCTCGTCTTTTGCGTTAACATCGACACCAGAATTGATCATCAGCGATACGCATTCTAGCAAGGATTCCGGCTCTTCATCTTCGGCATCCCTGTGATAGCGTCCTGCACCGCATAGCGCATGTAAAGGAGTTCGGTTTAGGGTTCTCATGTTGCGTTTTCGAGTTGCCTTTCGGCCAAATTCCTCTCCCTGTGAAGAGGATAAGATGGTTGGGTCTGCCCCGGCTTTCAGCAATAAAATCGTCGATTTAATATCAGGTTCTTTGGCTGCGAGATAGAGTGGCGTTTCTCCGCGAACGACGGCGTTGACATCCACGAGTGGGTGTTGAAGTATGGCGTCCATTATTTCCGAGGACAACCCTCCACGGCTTGAGCCTCTTGCAGCCCAGGCCAGTGCGCGGCTGACAGATTGGGTATCATTCAGGTAGGGCAGGAATGCCTTGGCTGCGGAAACTTGTCCATACCTCATCGCATACATTAACGGGGTATGTCCGACTGTCCTCTGCGGGTCACCACACATAATGTCAGGATCCGGAATTGTCTTTTGCGTCAACGGATCCACACCAGCTGCCAGGAGCAAGTTGACGACTTCTCCATGGTCATTCGCAGCAGCCAGATGTAACGGCTTCTTGCCATTTCTCCGGGATGGCTCATCAGGTTCCGCCCCGTTGGCTAGTAGGACTTTGACAACATTCGCGTGCCCAGCCCCGGCAGCCTGAAGGATGGGTGTTCCATCACTGGAGTCAACCATGTTGACGTCAGAATTCTCTGTCTGAATGAGCCTGGACACATATTGGGCCAATCCCAGTCCAGCAGTGGTGTGAAGCGGGCTTCTCCCAGTATCGCCGTTTTCCGATAAGACCGAGAGAGCTTGGAAATTACTTCCAGAGATGAGTCCGGAGATGCTACTATATAGCTCTTCAGACAACGGGCCACTAAGATCGGCCTTTCGTGCATGAACATGCCAGTTGCTCAGACTATAGGCAAGGAATGGATAATGCAGGCGCAGATCCTTGTTAACCGTGGGCATCACATAGTAACTATCACCCCATTCACTATCAGTTTGGTAGTCATCGTCATCTGGTAGCTTGACTTTATCCAAGCATCCACAGTGGAGATATGATAGGCAGCAAAGCGCTAGTCTGTTGTGAGTGGTATTCAGGTCCAAGACGGGGTAGGAGCTGTCGTCTACTGGCGTTTCATGGGACTCCTGGGTTCGCGTAGAACCATTTAGAAACTCGGTCAGCGAGTGGTGAATGACGCAAACGGTTTCGTCTGGTAGAATCTCCAGTAATGGACCACATGCAGCTCTCACAAGGTCCTTGATCGCCTCCAAGCCACCTGTTGCCTCGAGGCGCGTCTTATCCACCATCTTGATCATCTCGGCAATCTCAAGGAGCCGAAGCGGGCGCGAAGCATGTGTGACAAACGACAGGATGAGAAGTTGTAGGTCGTGTGGAACGCCAGATCGTCTTGCATGCTCGCGTAGTAGGCCACTGTACATTACGTTCAGATCTACTGGGAGTGTTTTCAAAACCTCTTCCACATCTGTGCCATCTTCTAAGAAGGCCTCCATAGCCAGCTTGGCGTACAGAAAGAGGCCATTGGCTCGTCCGGGAACTGCTTGTTTGATGACTTCTTTTTTCTGAGCGCTTAGACTTTTGGACGTTTGATGCAGGCGATGTGCAACATAGCTAGCAATATCCTGGTCGACATGCTTTTCGTCTAGTCTGATTTGCAAGATGGGTTCTTGTCGTAACGGTCGCTCTACTTTTGCAACAGGGCGACTGGTTATAAGGACCTTGACACGGGATGGGCGCCATCGGCCCAGCTCAGCAAGGGCTTGTAGGAAGGCCTCCCTATCATTGTCCATTTCATCCAATGCGTCGACGACACAATATACCTTTGGCAGGTATACCATGGCTGCTCTGAGGTGCTGCCACATGTCGGACATTGATACACTGCTCAGTGGTCGGCGTTGCTCGGTGTATTCTTTTAGTCGGGCCTGCAGGGGGGGGCTGTAGTTGAGAATTTGGGCGAGCCAGTCGCGTAGCAAGGCATCCGGTGAGTGGTTGGCATCGATGATCTGGCGGAAAAAGAAGTAAAGTACCGGGACGCCCTCCTTGGATAAATGATCGACCAGAGACGCGGCAATGACAGATTTGCCGGAGCCAGGGATGCCTTTGATCCACAGCATTCCCTGATTGTTGTTGTCATGCCATTGGTTGAAGGTAGTTGAACTCAGCAGCCATTCTCCCGTACCTGAGAGGTAAGACGCGAGGTGTTTTCGAAATTCTCCATTCTCTGCACCATAAGAGGTGGGCTTGAGCCAGGTCCGGATGGCGTCCTGGACTGCCGGTGATTCTGGGAGGATATTTTCATCGTTGAAGTCGCTCACATCATCGCGGCCAACGACCACAGCGTCATCATCATCCCACGAGAGCCCTTCCCCCTTGAGTTCCTGAGAAGTGTCATTTTGATGAGACATTGCTGACACAAGCAGCGGGTAAAGTGGCCCAAGTATTGAATGACCAACGACAAGCTCAACCTGGTTTTGGAACTCAAAGCAAGTTGACTACCTTTGTAGTATGCGGCATGTATTGGGTTTGAGTTTTCCTTGTCTAGGTTTCAATATGAAGAGAAGTAATAAAGAAAGAGTTGACGGAGATGAACAGAGGTGAACGAAGGTGGTAAGAGATGTTGACCCGTGATGCGACTCAGCCCTGCCTAGAGTGGAGTTGTTGTCAGCCTAATTGTGCTCCGCTCTGCTGACATACGTACGCAAATTTTTGGTTGACCTTTGATGATTGACGCCTGATGTAGCAGCCCATGGCAAATGAGACGAAGAGAGACGCCCCTTGAAACAAGCTGCCCAAAGGCAGAAATGTGGTGTGCAGTGCTTCTTGCCCATCTCTACTACGTCTCTGGTCTATGAAGCCCAGAACTGCTACCGTGGTATGCACTTCCACAGCCCCGCAACAGCTTAGAGACAAGCTACCAACGCATGGCAAGGGTGAAATAAATGCACCAAAGGGTAAGAACTCATCTTGAACTGATGCTATGAATGTCGTAATTTGTAGGGCAGTAGATGTAAATGGCGCTTTACCATATGCATTAATCTCCTAATAGGCTTCATTTCTCTCTCGGACTGCTCCTGGTTCGTGTATGGATTACAAACCGACGAGCATGGTTAATATATCTTCATACCACTTAAAATACTCATATTATATTGACGTGACTCTGGTGGATAGAATGAAAACTGGGAATCCAGTGTCAGATCCACGCACCATGTAGCCAAAAGCTCCGAGGATTTCAGTCTCTTCTTCCCACCCAGCACCTCGGGTTCCGTGAAGTGAATTGCTTCTAGTCTGGTCCAAAGTCGTATTTTCAACAGATATCGACAGCCTAGATGAAGCCAATCAAAACGAGAAGAAGCGACCCGATAACGCGGCCTGATGATGCGCCAGCCTTGCCAGCCTTGCCAGCCTTCCAATGATGGCGGCTTATTTAATCAGGCTGTGGCGTACTTGTATTCTCAATTGCAGACATGGGTAATCATACCCGTCCCAAGAAATATACTCCTTCTAAATTCTTGATACTTGATGATGGATGCTGCGATCATTGCTCGTGCCGAAAATATTTGCCTTCTGCATTTCTTGCATGAAGTCCCGTCCAAGCCATTACCGATACCTAGAAATCAGCAGAGTGGCAGGGACGGACAATATTCGCTCACTTTCGACAACGAGCGCCATTTGTCGAGAGCCTTGGCTTTCATTTCCAATGTGGAGGATAATAACAACCGCATTCCCGCGATTTGCATCATCGAGAACCACGATTCAAAAGTGTTGGAGGTTATCGCAGCAGTCAACAAATTAAACGGGGCCGACGGACAGGACACATTACAAAAAATGGGCAATGGTTTCAATAATATTTTTGTGCTGCTTTCGCGTGCTCTGGATGGTGAGTTTCTGCGCGATTGCGTTGTATTCGGCTAATTCTAACCATGTCTGAAGATCAAAATGCCAGCACAGAGAATGACATATTCGAAGCTATAATCGCCATGTGCCAAATGCGTATCCTTTCGCGCCTGCGATTGTGCTCCCCGACGAATTCGAGATCCAACCAGAATATTAAGCCGCCCATTGATAAAATGTTGGAGAGATCCCTGGAATCACTAAACCTAATCCGTGAGGAATTGGACGGAGACGTTAACTTATCACTCACATTTCAAGTTTTTAAGGAAAGATCAAAACATGTGATAAGTAAAGTGAAATTGTGGAGAAATCACCAGGTCTTACCTGAATTGCAAGAACTGGTCAAGGAAATACATACCTTGTCAAAATTAGACCAACTCAAACCTCTCATCGAAAGCATAAAAGACGGACTCACGAACGCTGAGTTTAGAAGTAGCCTATTGGATATCATTGGCAAAGTTGCAATGTATAAAAGGATTTCTCGACTCCTGCACCGGGTGGCTAAAAGGTCATCTCTCGTGCGGCAAGCAACCTTTGTGCCTGTCGAGTTACCGTTGGACATGTTCCACCAACCGAGCCTCGGGCTGTACGTCCCATCATTGGAAGTTACCGTTTCAAGGATAAGTAAGAAACGAAGACGAAAATGGGATTTGCGTCAAATATGCAGCCTTTTGGACAAACGTTTGCCAGATGTAGAAGGTGAGTTCGCTGAGAGGGTCAAGAAAACCTTATGTGAAGGGAAGATCCACGCCGAAGTACAGATTATTCTGTACTGTGAGCTGCGTCAGCCCAAACTCCCACCTCGGGTCGTTTCTTCATCCAAAGATGCTTGCTATCTTTGCAATGCTCTTATCGGGATGCTTGTCGATTGGTACACGCCGCAGTGTCATGGAAGAATATATCTGGCATGGCACTTGCCACAACTACCTCTATCCAGTAGTTTGGGAGACCGTTTTGATAAAATATTGGAGAGAAAGGTCGAAAGCAGCATCAAGAAGCTACTACGCAGCGGTGAACCGATCAAACTTCCGCAGCCAAAAGAAAGCACTCTCTGGGTTCTCATGACATCTCACTCGACGATTACTCCAACATCAGTCCCAAGTCAGAAATCAATTGTCAACATGGACAGCCAGATTCCGGAGCATGAAGATACTAATGAGAGTACACGTCCAAATATTGGTCATTCTCATGCACTGAACAATAGAGATGCTAATGTTTTGATGGGTATACCGGCAAACACTGAGGGAGATTCTACGAACCAGAACTCCAAAGAACCAGATTTTGTAAAAGGTGGAGAGAAAGAAAGTTCTGATAAAGAACAGTCTGAGGTGGACGAACCTACTGACAATCAGTCAAGTGGACATATTCCGGGTCCTTCCAACGCTAATCAAGATTTACTGAGCAGAGAAGGCTTCAAGAAGTCCAGAGTCACAATGTCAATGAACCAACCTCATTCTGGAATTGTTGATAACTACAAAACTTCACCATCACACGACGGCGGGAAAATCCACTTACAGCTTGAATATTCGTCGGAGGAACACTCAAGATTGGCCGAGAATTTGTCCAGGAGGCTGAAATACTCGGTGGAATGGCTTGGCCCTGATGCCATGACGGCGTTAGAGGAGACTAAAACAATCACCATCATTGACATCGAGAAAGAAGGCTTCGGTCGATCATATCCAATCAGTGAATCGTGTCGCATTTACCTACGTTATCGAGACTCGATTCTTAAAGTCGACCTCCACCCAAGAGATAATTAGTTAAGATGCAAGGGCTATGTATAAGCGCCAGGAGATTCTATTATTAATATACGATCATCAGAAGTGTAGTTTTTACAATCCATAGAGACCCCACTTTTCGTAAGAGTCCACGCGTTGGGAGTTTGCTAAAGTGTTGCAAGATTGAGTTAGATATTGTTACGTAGCGCTATTTGGTCATATCTAGCAGTGGAAGGGAGTATTAAAAGAGCCTTGGTTTTTTCTATAAATAGGGGTTTATATATTATAGGTTAAGAATATAATAGAGTAAGGCTTTATTATAGGGCTATTATAATTAATTATATAATAGCCTATTATAATATATTCCCTATTTAATAATAATAATAATAGTTTTATTAAATACTCTAAATACCCTTAAATAATACTTTTTAAATATAAATAATTAATAAATAGAATATCTATTTATTATAAATATAAATTAAAACTAAGAATCTCTTTTTATTTTACTTTTAAAGCTCTATAAATATCTTTCTTTATTTTATTAATAATTTAGCTATTTTTATTTCTTATTATTAATACTATTAATTTTTCTTTTTTCTTTTTTTATTTTATTATATATTATAATATAAAGCCTTTTTCCTTTGCTTATAATACTTTAATATATTATTTTATAGCTTATTAATACTTTAAATAGTTTATTACTATTTATTATATTATTATTATAAGGGCTCCTAAGCCTAATAAGGCTAATTTACTTATACCTATCCCTTATTTATATATAAATTATCCTTTTAAGCACTTTTAGAGGAACTATTTACTAATTTATAAATATTAGAAATATCTTTCTTTATATTACCCTAGCTCTTATCCCTTACCCCTTACTAATAACCTAGAGACTTATTACTAAGCTAATACTTTATAATAGGCTACTATAGATAGTGCCTTAGCTACTATTACTATTGCTTAGGAAGTAGTATACCCCCTCTTCCTAGCTTATAATATGCTTTATTTTATAGAGGTATTACTTAATTTGCTTTATAAGAATTACTTATAATTAGCTATTATTAGAAAGGGTAAGCTAAAGTCTTATTATTAAATCCTTAGGTATTCTAAGTATTATATTATTTATTTTATAAATAATTATATTTATATTCTTTAGTATATAGTTTTATTTTTATTAATTAATTATTTAATTATTAATATATTATTTAATTATTATATTTTTATTCTTTTTATTTATTATTTTATTAGAGCTTTTAATAATAATAATAAATAAATAAATAAGTATTAAATTAATTATTCTTTTTATTATATTAATTATATAAGTAGATAGCTAATTAGGTAAAAAAGTCCTTATACTTATACCTTAAATTATTAAATAAGCCTAATTTAGTATTTAATTAGAGCTAAGCTAAGCTAGTTATATAAAGTATAGCCTCTCCTTTTTCTTTTACTAGCTTTCTAAAGAAGTATTATTTATATACCTAAGCTTTACTTAATAAGATAGTTAATTTAATAGTAGTTTAAGCTAGCTAGCCTATAGCTTTAGTATACTTAATTTAAAAAGTTTAATTAATTTAATAAATTTTTATAGGCTAGACCTATAGGCCTTTATACTCTAAATAAAACTATATTTTCCCTTACTTATTTATTTACTCTAATTTAATAATATTTTTTTTTTTTTTTTTTTTTTTAAAAAAAAAAAATTTTTATTTTTTTTTTTTTTTTTTTTTTTTTTTATAATTTTTTTTTTTTTTTTTTTTTTATTTATTTATTTTTTTTAAAAAAAAAAAAAAAAAATTTTTTTATTTTTTTTTTTTTTTTTAATTATTTCCTATAAAAAACCAACTGTTGAAATAGTTTTATTTATAATAACTCTTATTTTTTTTTTACTCAATTCCATGCGCCTGGCGTTTGTTCGGTGAATCA
>JAHVYB010000149.1:0-11811 GCA_020623695.1 Calonectria henricotiae
GATGATGTGGCGGGTGTGTACGGGTTTGGGGGTGTGGGGTATGCTAGTAGGGGATAGGATACGAAAGAGTGGAGGACGACAGCGACATGGAGTAGAGACGCTCGTCTGAGTGTCTGCTTTCTGTGCTCAGGTTTGAGTCTGGTTACTGATTTTGTCAGATGCTCGTGTGTTTGTGCGCGTTTTTTGGTTTTTTGGGGGGGTTTTTTTTTTTTTTTGGGGGGGGGGGGGGGGTGTGGGGGGGTGGGGGGGGGGGGTGGGGGGGGGGTTCTCTTCCGACGCCTTTCTGCTGCATCGTGCATCCTTCACAAAGCCACACCGCAACTCCCAAGCCGACGATTCATGGCTTGGAAAGTTTAGGAAGGCACATGGAGATATTTTTAACCCTTTAGGGCACGTCATTGGATGAGTTATTTTCGCCAATTGCTTGAGCACTTGTGCAACGTGATATAATTGGCGATGGCATCAACAAGACTAACGGTGTACAGCTGACAAGATGTGTCGGCCCGAAGCGTTGGTCCAGCTCAAGGTAGTGAAGTGTGAAAACGAACGAAAACTACAGCATGTTGAAAATAAAAATAAAAATTTGAATGGCCTAATAATTTTCTTTTTTGGCTTTGTCCCGTGTTGATCAACTGTCTGGGCGAAAATCAGCTGGAGTAGCCTCGTCACAACCTGGACAAATCTGGTCTTCGGCTTAAGGCTCGGGGGTGACATGAAGCCAGGGCTACCCCCAGTATAGTGATTGCATCGGGATTTTCGGGACAGAATTGGAAATCCACTGGGAATGCATGTCAGTAGGTAGCTTGCAGTAGTCGATCCATCTGCTGTTACAACTCGGCTGATTGGTGTTCTCCGCTCCGCATCGCACCGCTCCGAATCACCCAGTATTGCCCCGACTTGCGTTGCGTTGTGTTCTCATGCGTTGCCGGCAACACTTACCGGGATAGCTCACTCACTCATATGGTCACTTACTTGATAATTTTTTTTTCCCTGGTGGGGCACCGACTGACACATCCACATCTCTCGCCTAAACCGCCGCCGGTAGCGCCTGACAAGTCTAATAAGCCGTCGAAGCTCATTGGTCGTCGCAAACATGGACCAACGGTTGATGCAGCGTGGGCGCGGCCCAAATTCCCCATTGTTGGTTAATGATAATCAGAGGGGTACTCGAAACCCCTCCACCTTGGTTCCAGAATCGCTCGTAGAAACATCTATTCCTACCTGCGTGCCTAAACACCTTTACCCAGTCCAGCCCAGTCCGCTCTAGACTACACCCGCAAAAATGGCGCCTTCGGCTACAGTTCCAGACAATCAATCCCAGGAGAAGCTCACCAAGCTTCCCGTGGCTGGTGAGGAGGAGGAGATGGAGTGCCAATTGGCCAATCTCAGCCACGGCCCCAACCCTCTCACAGGTGTGAATTGCGTCTCGGGGGGCTTATTGATTGACCAAAGTCAGATGTGCTGACGAGTTGAACCCTTGCTGGCCAGGTATCCCCAAGTTCGTCTCGTTCCAGGAGCACCGCGAACACATCATTTTGCACATGGCTGCCGTCTTCCGCAACTGGGCACGTGTCGGCTACATTGAGGGCATCTCTGGTCACATCAGTGTGCGCGACCCCGAATTCCCCGACTGCATCTGGATGAACCCCATCGGAAAGCACTTTGGCCTGATGAACGCCAGCGACATGGTGTGCCTCGAGATTGCCACTGGAAAGATTGTTGGTGGTAACAAGGTGAGTTGAGTTGAGAGAAAATCCACCAACCCCACTTCGCAGCCTGGGGAGACGAAACTTTGTTGGAGAACTTGGCGAAAGGCTCACACGCTTCGTTGCAGGTCCGTCCCGTGAACAAGCCAGGCTTCTTCATCCATTCCGAGATGCACAAGGCCCGTCATGACATCCATGCCATCTGCCACGCCCACACCATGGCTGGACGTGCCTGGACTGCCTTTGGCAAACCTCTGGATATGATCACACAGGATGTGTGTGACTTGTATGGCACTATTGCCGTCATGAACGAGTACGGTGGCATCGTGGCCGCTGATGAGGAGGGCCGGCGTATTGCCCACGCCCTGGGCCCCAAGGCCAAGGCTGCCTTGTTGCTTAACCACGGACTGATTACTGTCGGCAATACGGTTGATGAGGCCTCCTTCTTACTCGGCTTGCTCGAGCGTAGCTGCGAGATCCAGCTCAAGGTTGAGGCTGCATGCGCTGGTAACCCCGAGCTGAAGAAAGTCCTCATCCCCGATGAACTCTGTGAGTTCAACTACAAGATGGCAGGTGAGAAGAACTGGCTCTATGTCGAGGCTCAGAACGACATTGAGTATGAGATTGTGATGGCGGGTGATGTTATCAAGACTGGCATCGAGAATATGAGGGTGGATAATCTTTAAAAAATTAAAAAATATAATTTATAATCATACAGCGAAAGACAAGCCATTGACTTTGATTTAACCCTCTGAGGCCAACCCGTTTACACTAACTAGTCCTGTCCACTTAGATTAAAAACTCCAAGTAGAATGTTAGGTTAAAATGAATATACACGTGCTAAAACCCCAAGGCTTGATCGGAATTGATCTTTGCATGTGTTATTGCCTACCTGTCTTTTCCCTGGAGTCGTCGAGGTGTTTTATCATTTCGGCGACTCGCATCCGCGTGATGTGAAAGGGCAGCCCATCCTAGCCAAGTGGGCTTGGAGGGGCCTGCCTTATCACAATGGGTTGAAGCAGCCTGCCTGATTGAACAGTTAGGGATCAAATCGATGTATTGAGGATGCTTGGTTTTCTATCCAACAGGGCCCAAAGGGCCCTTTCAAACAAAGGAATCCTAGGCTATGTCACACAACCAGTCACGGGGCTAACCCCGTGACCTACATCTCGAAGAGCCCTTCACTTTTCACATCACCGCGTTGACTTGACTAACTCTAGTAGAACAGTTCAAGTTCAAGATGGCGGTACAAACCAAAAAGCTGATTATTTTAGTGAAACGTGAACAAATATTCACATCGTTGTCTGTTTGGTTAAATGTTGTGGGATAGACCTGGAGAAAGAAAAGAGCGTTAGAGAGTCGATGTTCTGGTAATTGCCAAGTTGAAAGGGCCTTTGGGTAAAATGTTGCCGGAGCAGGTTCATCATAAGATATAGAAACTCCCAACAAAAATAGTTTGATCATATAGATTTCAAATTTTTGGCATCATTCAAATCGATGCAAGCATTTATGCTAGTGGGTTTCTATGGGGAAAGTTGCGAGCATGTATTGTATGTATCTAAATGGACTTTATTCAACCCAGAATTTTCCCATATTTTGCGAGGTTAGCCAGAACCTTCCGCTTAGAACGCTATCCGAGGCCAAAGCACAGCATATAGTTAAATCACCACTTATAACGAAAGCCGTGGCTAGCAAAATCAATGTTGTCGTTACCAGTGGTCGTTACTAGCGTGGCGGAGGGGTTTGATAGACGGAGTGCTGATGGTAACGTGGACGCAATAGATGACGATTAGCTTGGAGGTGATTCGCATGAATTTCAAAGTCGGCTTGGCATTGATATAAATACTGCTGCTCAAGATGATGCAGAAATTTGGCAATGAGGATGCTCGGATTACTAGTGGATAGGTGGGGTCTCTCACCCATCAAGCCGAAATTCTTGGAGCATGAAACTCACCAGAACAGGTCTCAATAGACAAGACAAGCCGCTTGCTCGCTTACTGTGAGGTGTTGATTATGAAAGCGTTCACAAACAAAAACAAAAGAAACGAAGAAGAAAAGAATTGAGAGTGCCTCACGCATAGTAATCGCATTTCCTGTACCTCTCAAGATCTCAAGACAATATGTAGACGCAGTAAGCCTCTTCATAATCGAGCAGAAGCTAGGAATAGAACAAGGCCAGGCCAGGCCAGGCCATGCTTTATTCCTACATTTTGAAACAGCCCATATTTATCTTGCATGAGTATCTAGTCGCCTCTGTTACAAAAAAAAAAAAAAATTACGGTTCCAGCTGTCACGGCGAAACCAGCCTTGATTGTATCAAACTGGCGACTGCACCAGCGCGTTTACCTCTGTAACATCGACAAGGAATCCGTCGACAAGGATCAAGACGCCGGATATTAGGATACGGGTTTCAAATATGCCCATGATTGAATGGAATTAAATACACTCATGCTCTCCAGACACTCGATTATTGCAGACTAATGGTCGTAGGGCTGTAAAAAGGGTTGGCTACCGAGTTGGCTGCTGGGCGCGTGATTGCCAATTAAACACACGGGTAGTGGCTAAAGCGACGGGTCGCCAGGAGAGTTTTTACCGATGGCTCAAAGACAACCCCTGATGCTGGCTACTTGGCCAATATTGAAAGGACCTCGAGGGCGCTGTAAAGAAGGATGGATGTTGGGTGTATTACTAACACGTGAAGGTTTGGAGTCAGGATTGCAGGCGGAAGGTTCAGTCGCTCTTCTGCTGGTGAGTTTACGTAAATTAGGGGTATTATGATGGGTGGACCTGGAGGACTGTGCTTGAATATTGATCCTGGGACCAGAGGCTGTCGAAATATTACGAAAGTTATGCCTGGTAGCGAAACTGAGCGGTCTAGCAGTATTTACAGCGCCCCCTGCCCACTGACGGCCTGGGTTTCGGCATGGATTGCAGTTGATGCAGCCCCCAGCTACCGCCCCAAACCACAGCGCCCATGTCCTTCCCTGGGCTCCAGACCAACGGCCACACGCCAGTGCTGAGGAGAGCCGACGATGTCGATGAGCTCGTCGACGCCGTGAAGGCGCTCATTGTGCCATACATCCGCGCCGCCGACGAGGCAGCGCCGTACAAGCTCAATGGAGGCGGTGAGTACGGCACGCCCAGCAATGTACTGGTGGAAAAGCTCGATCCGGCCGAGCTCGTCAAGCGCATGAACTTTTCGCTGCCGCTAGAAGAGGGCAGCGGCAAAGACGGGCTGCTGGACCTCGTCGCCAGCCTGCTTCGCTACAGCGTCAACACCTGGGACCAGGGCTACCTCGACAAGCTATGCGCCAGCACCGACGCCGTGGGCGTTGTATCGGAGATGCTTCTGGCCGTCCTCAACACCAACTCGCACGTTTACCAAGTCTCGCCCGCCTTGACCGTGGTCGAGAAGACGACGGCACGCACATTCGCATCTCTGTTTGGCCTCACTGGCCCCCGCGCTGGCGGCATCACTTGCCAGGGCGGCAGCTCCTCCAACTTCACGTCGCTGGTTTCGGCCCGTGGCTACCTCTACCCGGAGACGAGGTCCGAGGGCAATGCCAATTATCGGTTCGCCGTCTTCACCAGCTGTCAGGGCCACTACTCGATCCAGAAGGCTGCCCTGGCCGCGGGCATGGGCGTGAACAGCGTTGTCGCCGTCCCCTCGCATCCCGATGGACGAATGGACGTTGCTGCGCTGCGAGACCTTGTGCTCCAGGCCAAGGCCGACGGTCGGACGCCTCTGTATGTAAATGCCACTGCCGGAACCACCGTTTTTGGTGCCTACGACCCCATTGTCGAGATCAATCATGTCTGCAGGGAGTTTGGCATGTGGCTGCACGTTGACGCTTCGTGGGGCGGCGCCGCCATCTTCTCGGCCAAGCACAAGCACAAGCTCATTGGAACCCATCTCGCCGACACGCTGACCATCAACCCGCACAAGATGCTCAATGTGCCAGCAACCTGTTCGTTCCTGCTCACCCGCGACACCAGCCTGCTCCACCAGGCCAACACGCTGCCCGCCGGCTACTTGTTTCATAACAACGAGTCGAGCGAGGACGTCTGGGACATGGCCGACCTGACACTGCAGTGCGGCCGTCGTGCTGATGGCATGAAGCTCGCCCTCTCCTGGACCTACTATGGTGCCGCTGGCTTCGGCCGCGCCGCCGACAACGCCTTCAACACGGCCGCCCACCTGACCAATGTTGTCCAGAACCACCCCGACTTTAAGCTTGTATCGAGCAACCCTCCGCCCTGCTTGCAGGTATGCTTCTACTATGCCCCCGGCGGGCAGATGTGCAATACCAAGGCGGAGAACACACAGCGCACCAAGGACCTGGTGCAGAAGATTGCCAGGCGTGGCTTCATGATCGACTATGCGCCCGGTGACGAGGGGAGCTTCTTCCGCGTCGCCGTCAACTGGCAAACCCTGGCCGAGACTGTCGAGGGCATCATTGTTGCCCTCGACCAGCTAGGAAAAGAGTCTGTCAATGTTTAGAAAGAAAATGAAGAAAAATGTAGAAACCATTAACTATATTTAATTGGCCCGACTCTGGAGAGGGCGATTTTGATGCAAATATGAAATAGACACGAGAGGTTTACTGGCGATGATTACTTGCTACAGGATATAACGAGATAAATGGCACGAGAGAATCTTTGATTAAAATAGGAACATGCCCGTCCACACATTCACAAGAATATATGTATTATTTATACAGATAGACTAGAAATACAGACTCGACGGGAGCTCGCATTTTGGACATGCCACCCATATTTCCGGTTCACGCTGGCCAGATGCGAGCAGGTGTTTACGCTCAATTTTAAATATATAAAAAATTATATATATATATATAACCGCCTACATCGTTCTGAAGGCTTGCCATTTTAGTATGCGATTTATTGCGGCATCTAAGAATACAGTACTATTGTCTTCTGCCCCGCCCGCGATGCTGCTAGCAACATGAGTAGCAAAGTCCCATCCTTCCATTTCGTTGACCAAGTTTCCCATTCGCACTCAAAAGGTGCCCGTGCCTGTGCCCGCTCGCTTCCAAGTCTATATGGTGCGCTCTACTTCCAGTATTCGCCGTGTTGGGCAATTTGTACAAGAAAACATTATCATTTGTTGTTTTAAGCCTGCAGCTTAATGGCTTCAAGGATCTCGAGGCCTTGGTTGAGTTGTTCAGTAATCTTGGGAATCTACGAAAGCACATGTTAGTTGGGTGCCCGACGAATTATAAAGATGAATAAATAAACAAAATAAAATAAACATGGCGACGAGTGCACTCACATGTTTAAAGTCAAACACGTTATAATGATGAGTGTCGGTATCCATGGAAGCCTTGATGAAGCTAGGATAGGTGCCCTCCCAGCCCAGGAATTGCTCGCGGCGGTACAGGTCAACGTGGCACGGCTTCTCCGAGGGGGTCTGGGGCGTGGTGAACTGCACACACTTGACCAGTACAGCGGGAGGGGGCGCGTCGCCGGCTGGCAGCGACTCGGTGACGGCGCTCTGCTCCAACTGCTTGGTGCGGACCTTTTCCCAGCCGCCCGTCAGCGACTTGTACATGATGGTGCCCTCGTCGACCTCGTGCTTCTCGCCGCCGGCGGTAAAGGTCACGGGCTTGCCGCCCAAAGCGGGCCCACCCCATTGCGGGAGCTCCCAGTTCTGTAGGTATACGTCGCAGTTCTTGAGCGACTTGCGCACGAGATCGGGGAGTTTGGTAAAGTCCGGGTCGGCACCCATGCCGGGCGTTCGGTTGAGGGCCATGTGGTAGGGCGAGTCGACCATGAGGATGCCGGCGACGGTGAACTTGGGTGACGGCGTGTCGGCAATGATGCGGGCGACGGTGACGGAGAGGTAGCCGCCGAGGGACCAGCCTGCAGAAGATGCGCATTAGCACCAGCACTTGGATCAATCATGACCATGGCAGCATGGCAGCATCATGGCGGCAACGACGACGACGACGACGACGACGACTGCTGCTTTCAACTTACCTCCAAGCAGAATGGGGCCCGACAAATTGATACTCTCAATCAGCCCAATGTAATGGCGGGCCATCTCCTCCAGGCCACCCTCCCATAGCGCAGCCGTGAAGAAGTTGGGGTTGTGGATGGCCCAGACGTCACGGTGCAGCTTGCCCAAGCTAAAGTAACCAAAGGTTGTGCCGCCGCCGTCGTGGATCAGGACGAGGGGCGTGGGCTTCGGCCACTTGCCAGCGGGCGCAGTCTGCACTCTGAGGGGATTCTTGTCCATTGTGAATTATCTGGGCGGGTGCGTGCATGCAATTGGTGTCGCACCTCACTCGCTGGCTGTGCTGGTGGTGGTAGTGTTGCTGTTGCTGTCTCTGTTGGTGTCTCTGTTGCTGTTTTTATTTTATTTTCTTTATATGCATGTCTCTGATCAACTGCTATCTATGTCCGAGCTGTCGGGATTGGGATTCAGTTTCGTTCCGCGCCAGGCCCTCCCCCTCCGCGTTCCGCCCAGCAGCGGCGGGGAGGATAAGATAGACGAAAGGGGAGGGGCGGGTGGCGGGTGGCGGTGCGGGGGCCACCCGTGCGTGTATTGCTCATGCCGTCATGTCAAAGGCATGTCAAAGATATGTCAAAGATATGTCAAAGATCTCCTCCCTAGCTATCGCTCCCACGGCAGGGCGGCCAAACAATCAACATGCATTCGCTCGCCTTATGCCAAGCTCGACGCTCCTCACGCACGTCGACTGGGCACCAATCGCCGGCTCCAGATCCTTTGCCAGCGGGCCGGGCCTTATGGTGGCCCCGGTGGCACAGTGCAACGACACCATTGGCCGCACTTCTGGTGCAACTTACGTGAGGCGGGGACATGCAGCAGCAGCCTGGATGTCGTCAGCCAGCGGTGGGGTCGGGCGCTGTCTCGCTTCTCTGGGGCATGTCAAACCTTGATGACTGCGTCCTGCACTCGCCCATCAAATGTGCGGGTCCAAATCTGATGCCCTATCTGTCTCTCGATGTCTCTTGATGTCTCTCGATGTCTCTCTGTGTGTGTGTGTGTCTCTCTCTCTCTCTCTCACCTTTTCTGTCTCCCTCTCACCCAGTACGCGTACCCCCACTTCTTGGTTACCCCAAACGTGCATCTGTGCTTCGAGCCGTCCCCAGCTCACAAGAGTCGGAGGCCAAGTTGCTAAAACGAGCATCGCAGCCTACCCCGTTCCAACCAGGCAACTGGGAAGCGGGGGAAGGTGGCCAGAAGCCAGTTCGTGCCAACTTGGTCTTGGCTGCTCGTATCCGCAGGACGATCAGAGCGTCCACGTCCGAGCTTGTCATGAGCCGCGGCCCTGATGATAAGACGCCTTGGGTCGCCAAACAGTGCAACTACTCAACACCTAGTAATTTGTAGCTTGGGAATTTGGATTCTTTGTTTGCTTATATAGATTGTGTCTTTGTTTGAATGAGCCCACGGAGCCCATCAGCGGCAAAAACCTTCGCGCATGCACAGCCCCAGCCTCTGCCCATATCTTCTGGAATTGGCCTAGCAGATGCCTTCATCGAGCTTACTCAGGGGCACCTGGTGCCGTAGGGGACTGTGCCAGGCCTGTCTCGCCCTTGACCCATCGCGACTGAACTTTGATGTTGGAGGCCGGCCCTAATTTCTTTCACTTCATCCGTGGACCATGTCGCCCAATGGGTAATAATTCTACTATTCTCCAAAAGAATATTTCCTTTCCCATCTTACTAAACCTCAACAAACCTCCGCCCACAGACATGATAAGGAGACACCCTAGGATAGAGTTAGATGAAACAAACCACTTCTGATCAACCCCAAAGTTATCCAATCCAACATCAACTTTCACGAGGTCCCACCTAAAAATAAAAATAAAAATAAAAATAATAAATAATAAATAATAAATAATAATAAAAACTATAAATAAATAAAAAAACACGGGAAACCCGTTTTGGGCCCAGCGAATAAGCCACCAGTGCGGGCATCTAGAACGATCCCATGTGCTATTCCTTTAAGTTTCTACCAAAGGCACTTGTCTTTTTTTTTTCTTCCCGTGGAAGCACGCACCCAACTCGGAAATCAGCTTGTTCTAGTTGTATTTGCCTGCTAAAGTCTTGTTAAAATAGCCGTTGATAAGGTCAAGATTCTGTCAAGTGAGATTCAACTTCGACCAGGTAACGCATTGGCTCATTCGCTCTTATAAAAAAGAACTGTCTTGGCCATTTTAACGGCAGCTGTTATTGGAATTTGGCGCCAACCGTGTACGGCACTTCTTATTTTACGAGGCTCCCAATAACTGGTTTCTAAAACATTGTTAATATCAGTGCTCCGTAAGTGTATGCAAGCAATCGTATTAGCTTCATGGCCATCGCAAATAGGTCGGCCAGATTCCCCAAAGGAACATTGACTTGTGTGTGGCGTTGATCCATTTAGGTGTCGCACGAGCCGATCTCAATAGCACTGTGATTGGCATTCTATTGGCAGCACGTTTACTGAACTGCCCTTCCAGGCTGGCCACATCTGTCCCTTGTTGAGCAGGGGATCATGAACCGGCTTTAAACTTCCTTATCCAAACAATATGTTGCTGGAATTAAGTCCCCATTATTTAGGTAAACGGCAAGTGCGTGGTTTTCCGCTTATCCTTACTTTGGAGAACTCCCAACACAAATCGAAATTAATCACCGACACCTGTGACTTGGCTCCAGATTTGAAATGCTAAAAGAATCATAGCTGGGTTGTATAATTTCCCCACGGTGAATTTGGGCAGTGCGTGTTATCGAGTTGCAGTCAAGTTATGGGGGTTGCTTTTGATACCTTCACTCGGTGGGTCAGAATTGACCATTCTTGTTTATTGGTGGACTATGGGCATCTTGTATGGATTATCACTGTCAATCTTCCGCGATCGACACCAGTCGAAGCACTCGGAGACTCGGAGAGGGTGCCGATCAGTTCAGTTGCAAATCATCGTCTGTCAATCACCACGATCTGATCTACATGATTGACAACGATGCTGATCAGTCCCATGCTTGTGAAGCAGCAAGTCGCAAGCTGACGTGTTTGTGGGCATTTTCGCACCCCAATGAATGCGCACTGATAGTGGCGACGATAAATAACTGAAGCGGAGGAGTCCCGGTACGGGCGGAATCTAAAACCAGACCGAGAAGATTACATGGCCTGTTCCTTCGCCTATGGGACCATTGCCATATCCAGGCGAAGGATTTGTGGCCTCGTCAAGCACGTGTCTGTCTAATAAGCGACCGGGGCCAGTGCTCGCATCCTTCCTCGCTCATTCGCCGCATCGCTTTTCTAGAACACCTGATGAACTCCAGTGCTGCGCTCATGGCATGGGTGTGAATTTTGAAGAGCAACGCACCGGCCAGGCCGGAGTTCCGGCGCCTCTCTCCCCCACCGCTCCCAAATTAGTTAAATGCTAGTCTCATGTCTGACTCCCGAGCCTAATTTGGTGACAGGAGCGTGGCCTGCAGTGGGGCCAAGGGGCGTTGGAATAGCACATCACATCATGCCCGACTCGGCAATGCCACGACCACGAACCGTGCATGTTCGCAGCTTGGTTAGCTCGTAATGCTCATTACGACTTATTCAATTCGCGATACCTTGTAAGAAAATGTGTACAGGGCACCCGCCATCGACTTTCAGAAACCCATTTCCATCCGTGATGTTCATCTTGAGCTAATTCCCCTAATTCTTCGGCAGTCTCGTCAATAATTTTTTGGTGGCCGCACACATTGGCAGTCTGAGCCAACTCGACACCAGTTTTACATGAACACTCTTTACATTTTTTTCTTCTAATTTTTTATCAAATTTTTTTTTTGTGAAGCAGGACGCCGCCATAACATACAATTATACCCAAACAATCATCGGAGCAGCGTCACCCTCCTTCGTTGCCGCGCATCTCTTCCATTCTTCCCCCCCCCCCCCCCCCCCCCCCCCCTCCCCTCCCCCCTCCCCCCCCACCCCCCCCCCCTCCCCCCTCCCCACCCACCCCACCCCCCCCCCCCCCCCCCCCCCAGCCCCACCACAACACCACAAGCCAGAGAACCACCACACAACCCACACCACCCACCACTCCCGAGCGAGGAACCACACGCAACACAAGAGAATGGG
>JAHVYB010000149.1:11821-63570 GCA_020623695.1 Calonectria henricotiae
CATCCCCCACTTCTTGCGCAGTGTCCGGTATCATTTTTTTTGGGGCCCCCACACTTGCCCGCTGTGGCCACTCTCCACCCCTTTTTTCTTATCACTCCTTTTTTTTTTTTTTTTTTTATTTTTTTTAAAATTTTTTTTTTTGGAACGCGGCCCCCCCCAAACCAACAATTATATCCCAACAAATCCTCGGGGGACCTCCCCCCCCCCCCCTCCCCCCCCCCCCCACCCCCCGCCCCCCCCCCCCCCCCCCCCCCCCTTTGGCTTATATTTTCTATATTCCCCCCTCTTACGACAGTCGACTCTAACCAGCCACACTTCGCGTGCATTCATTCGACATGGGTGATGCACTCTTTTACGACAAGCCATTAACAAATGGCTTCCATGAAGATCCCTCTGCCATCGGCGAAGAGGGCCTTGAGCCCATTGCCATCATTGGTATGAGTTGTAGATACCCTGGCGGTGCGACAAACACCGAGAAGCTCTGGGAAAACCTGGCGGCTGGTAACTCGGCCTGGTCATCGGGACCTGGGAGTCGTTTCAATTTCGATGCATTCCGTGACCCCAAAAACGCCTCTGGTAGTGTGGTACGTGCCGTTTGATGTCTAGATCCTTAAATATGGTCATTCGTATGCCTTCCTTTTTGTCTTTTTCCTTCATTGGGGCTTTTCGTTGCTCTTCATTGCTTTTCATTGCTCTTCATTGCTTTTCATTGCTTTTCTTTTCTTCTTTCTTCTGTTTTCGAGTTGCCAAGTGGTCGATCACATAGAGATCGTCATGTCTATCATCTTGGCATCCTCTGACTTGATTACAGACAAACACCAATGGGGGTCACTTCCTTACTGAGGATATCGGCGCCTTTGATGCGCCATTCTTCGGTATCCATGCCGTGGAGGCCAGAGTAAGTCAGCCGCCAATTCAACGAAACAACGTCTCACGCATTCTCCTTTTAGGCCATGGATCCTCAGCAGCGTATGATGTTGGAAGTCGCATATGAATCATTTGAGAATGCTGGTGTTACCCAGGAGCAGCTATGGTCCTCAAATGCCGGTGTATACGTTGGACAGTGGACGTCCGACTACGCCGAGGTGCTCGCCCGTGATCCTGAGAACCCCGCCACTTACCACGTCACTGGCACTGGTCCTGCCATCACCTCTAACAGAATATCATACCAGTTCCATCTTCATGGCCCCAGTTTAACAGTAGATACTGGGTGCTCATCCAGTTTAGTCGCTCTGCACCTGGCCATGCAGAGTTTGCGATCCAACGAAACCGACATGGCTTTTGTAGGTGGTGTCAACCTGCTCGTTGATCCCCAGCGATTCACCTACCAGAGCAAGCTTAAGATGTTCTCCAACGCTGGTAAATCGTATGCTTTTGACCACCGTGCCGCTGGTTACGGACGAGGCGAGGGTTGCGGTGGTCTTGTGCTGAAGCCTCTCTCCAAGGCTTTGGCAGATGGCGACAATGTCCGTGCCATCATCCGAAACACGGTTCTCAACCAAGATGGTCGCACTCCCGGTATCAGTGTTCCCAGCGGTGAGGCCCAAGAAAAGGCAATCCGCAAGGCCTATAAGGACGCCGGGTTGCCCCTTCACGTCGACTACGTCGAAGCCCACGGCACTGGTACCGCCGTTGGTGACCCCATCGAGGTGAGCGCCATCGCCGCTGCTCTCTCCAAGGACCGCAACTCCAAGGATAGACTGCCCATTGGTTCTATCAAGGGGAATGTCGGTCACACCGAAAGTGCTGCCGGTGTTGCTGGTCTTATCAAGGCTGTGCTTATGCTTGAGAAGGGCCTTATCCCACCTCAGACCAACTTTGAGAAGCCCAATGAGAAGATTCTGGTCGACGAGTGGAATCTTCAGATCAACACTGAGTTGGAGGCCCGCGAGCTAAATCGCATTTCGGTAAACAGGTATGTTGATTTCGCCAAATGCATCTGCACAGCAATTACTAACTAGTACTCCACAAAGCTTTGGTTATGGCGGTACCAATGCTCACGTTATTGTCGAAAATGCCAAGCATCTTCAGGCACCCAAAGAGACACAGCCTGGATCCGAGGCTGAGGCCCGGTCTCGCGTTTTTATTATTAGCGGTGGAAGTGAGAAGGCGTGCCAGAACTTCGCCAACGTCCTGGCAGATTTTGTGTCACAGTCTGCCAACGCCTCAACTGACAAGCACTGGATGGACCGACTCGCCTACACACTAAACAGGCGAGCCGTGCATAAACATCGCGCCATTGTGGTTGCCAATACCGTCGAGACTTTGGTGGCAAACCTCAAGACTGTGGGCGAAAAGCCCGTCCCAGCCATGTCGACTGAGAAGAAGACCAGGCTGGGCTGGGTCTTCAGCGGTCAGGGCGCTCAGTACTTCAACATGGGCCGCGAGCTCATCAATACTTGGCCGGAGTTTACGGCATCTCTTGAGCGTGCCAATCGGGCGCTGGCCAAGCTGGGCTGTACTTGGAATGTCTTTGATGAACTCCAGCGAGATGCCAAGGAGACCCGCCTTGACGAGCCCAAGTACGGTCAACCCCTCTCAACTGCTATTCAGCTGGCCCTCATTGATACCCTGAATGCCCTCGGCATTGCTCCAACCGCTGTTGCAGGCCACTCCAGCGGTGAGATTGCGGCTTCGTACGCCGCTGGTTACCTCTCGTTTGAGAACGCCATGAAGGTCTCTTATCACCGAGGTCGCCTAACCAGTGAGCTTATTGCCCGTGAGTCCGATCTACAGGGTGGTATGATCGCCGTCGGTGCTGCCTCAAGAGTCGTCAACGACTATATCGCCCGTCTTGGAGATGACGCTGAGCGCCTCACTATTGCGTGCTACAACAGTCCATCCAGTGTGACTGTCTCCGGTGACATGCCTGTCATCCAGGAATTGAGCAAGCTGCTCGAAGAAGACTCCATCTTCAACCGCGTTCTTCGCACCAAAGGTGCCGCCTATCACTCCGAACAGATGTGCCGTATTGAGGACGAATACCGTGAGGCCTTGGCCGGCCTCGAGGTCAATGTGCATGCGGCCGGTGTCACTATGGTTTCGTCCTTGACTGGCTCTCCTATCGATGATCCCAACGAGCTCAACGAAGAGTACTGGGCTAGCAACCTGATTTCGCCCGTCTACTTCGAGGATGCCCTCTGGGGCCTTTGCCAAGATGATGACAACAATGCCATCATCGACACCGTTGTAGAAATTGGTTCTCACGCGACCCTTGAGGGTCCTGTGAAGCAGTCTGTACAGAGCTTCGATGGTGATGCCAGCGCCGTCAAGTACATCAACACTCTGAAGAGAAAGGTTTCTGCCTCCGATGCCATCCTCAACTGCCTAGGTTACCTATTTTCCGATGGCGTTGACTTTGACTTCCACTATGCCAACAGCGGGTTCCAGGACAAGTTGATGACTCTCATGCCCGAGGCTCCTCCATACGCTTTTGACCACGACCAGATCTATTGGCACGAGACCAGGCTAAACAAAGAGTTCACAAAGCGCCAATTCCTCCCACACGAGTTGATTGGTAATTTGTCTGCCGACGTGAACCGTCTCGAGCCTCGTTGGCGGCGATTTGTCACTCTCAAGGACCTTCCTTGGCTGCAAAACCACGTTGTCCAAGGTCAGATTGTCTTCCCCGCCGCTGGCTACCTCGCCATGGCCATCGAAGGCATGCGTCGCTTCAAGAAAATGACGGAGCCTGACGTCGAGATTGCGGGCTACAACTTCAACAGGGTAAATATCGGTAAGGCCCTGGTCATTTCTCAGGATTCCAAGGATGAAGTTTGCCTCTCCATCCGCCCTGAGCCTCGATCGGCTCGAGGCTCATCCAGCGCGTGGATGGAGTTCCGCATATTCACCGTTTCGTCTGATGAGACGTGGAACGAGCACTGCCGTGGCATAATCAAGACCACCACCACTAGCTCCGAGAACCCTTACTCCAATCTTACCAGCTTCCGCCGGGATGTGCAGCAAGCAGTCGAGGAAAGCCAGCAGCAGACCAACCCTGCCAAGTTTTACTACCTGAGCAAGGATATTGGCCTCGACTGGACCCATCCATTCGACAACGTAGTTGACCTTAGCATTGGCGACAACACCTCAGTCTATAAGATCAAGTGCCCCGATGTCGGCACTGACAACACCAGCCTCGGCGATCCCAAGTATATCCTCCACCCAGGCACCCTCGATGCTGCCTTGTTCCATGGTCTGTGTTCCATCTTACTGTTGCGACACGGTTTGTCATCTCCCGCCGTTCCCACCTTCATTCAGGATCTCTACATCTCCGCCCACTATTCAGAGGTCCAGGGCGCGCATCTAAACTGCTTTTCTACCAAGAAGGAAGGCCCATTTACCTTTGATGTCGGCATTAGCGAAGGCTCTGGCAGTGATGAAAAGGTCATTCTCCGAGCTGAGGGTGTGACTGCCACACAGCTCCCTGGAGATGTTGTCATGGGCGGCACTCGTGAGCTTGTGCACCAAATTCAGTGGGCCACTTACACTGATGACATGACGCCCAAGCATATTGACGACTTCTGCCGTTCAACTGTCTCGAAGGTTTCCATTGCGGACCACATCAAGCACCTTGACACCCGCGTCATATCTCATGTTCAGCGGGCCATCAAGACTGTGCCCATCAGTCAAGTGCCAGAAGGCCACCGTCGCATTTGGTATGAGTGGATGATGTCTCATGCACATGATAGGATTGATGTCTCTAGCCTCTCGCCATCAGGCTTGAACCCTGAGCTAGATGGTGAGGCAGAGGCCGTTGACCGAATTGGCACCAACCTCCCCGACATCCTGCGAGGAAAGGTTGAGCCTCTTGAGCTGCTTCAGGAAGGTGATCTTCTGACTTCGCTGTACGCCAATGAGCGTTGCCAGCGCTGCTATAGGCAAATGGGCGCATACGTCCGGGAGCTTGCCAAGCAGCGTCCTGGCATGAAGGTTGTTGAGATCGGTGCCGGAACTGGCGGCGCCACTGAACCCATGTTGAAGGCCATGTCTCCCGACGGCAGAAGCCTAGTCTCGCGATATGACTTTACCGATATCTCTCCCAGTTTCTTCGAGATGGTCAAGGGCCGTCTTGCTGAGTGGTCAGATGTCGTAAACTACAAGGTCCTCAACGTTGAGAAGGACGCCACTTCTCAGGGCTTTGAGGAGGGCACATATGATCTAGCCATTGCTTGCAACGTTATCCACGCAACTTCCTCGATCGGGGAGTCTTTGGACCATGTGCGTGCTCTGCTGAAGCCCGGTGGCGTTTTGCTGCTGATGGAGATTACCACTGATGCGCCATACTACAACCTCATCTTTGGATCTCTCCCAGGTTGGTGGGCGGGCGACAGCGAGGGCCGACGCAAGTCTCCTCTCATCCCCGATGCCGAGTGGAACTCGGTGCTCACTTCGCATGGTTTCGGCAAACCCATGGCAACATTCAAGGATTATGAAGCCTCGGCTGGCGGTACCATCAGCGTTTTCCTCGCTCCCGCTGTGCCGGAGTACCCCAAGTCGCTGCCTTATCATGTGCAGTTAATTTCCGACAAGACGAAGACCCCCGAGATTTCTGGACTTGATGAAACCTTGAAGGCTTCCTTGGGAGCCCAGAATGTCTCCAGCTCTGACATTATGGCTCCTGCGAACGCTGGTAACATCACTGTCTTCCCCCCTGAGGTCTGCGAGGCCTTTATCGAAGACGTGAGCACTGCCCAGTGGGATTCCTTCAAGAACATCATCCTCACTTCCAAGGCCATCCTGTTTATAACCAAGGGCTCCACCCGAGACTGCCAGCGGCCCCGAGGTGCCATGTTAACTGGGTTCACCCGCAGTATCAGGATTGAGCACCAGGACATCCGTGTCATCAACATTGACTTTGACCTGTCTACTGATGTGAATACCTGCCGAGAGCTAGTGTCCAAGGTTCTCAAGGGCCCGTCATTCGACTTTGATCTGCCAGACACCGAAGTCGAGCACGAGTTCTCCGAGTACCAGGGCCAACTCTTTGTTCCACGTGCCTTCCACGAGAGAACTATCAACACCCACGTCCGTGACTCGAACGGTCAATCCAAGCCTGAAATTGCTCGCTTTGTTGGCAATGGCCGTACCCTGGTTGCCCAAACTGAGGTTGCTGGTCTTCTCGATACCCTGCGTTGGAAGGACGATCTTACCGCCGGCCCTCCTGGCCCCGATGAGATCCAGCTGGAGCTTCGCGCCGCCAGTATCAACTTTAAGGATGTTCTTATCGCTGCCGGTCAGCTCGAAGGTGTTACCGAGATGCGAAACGACTGTGCTGGTATTGTCACTCATGTGGGTGAGAATATGCAGGATCGCTTCCAGGTTGGCGACCGCGTCTGCTGCTACTATTCCAAATCGTACACCAACCGCCCCCGTGTCCACGGCGACTGCTGCGCCGTCATTCCTGAGCGACTTAGCTTTGAGGAAGGCGCTTCGCTGCCTATTGTCTGGGGTACGGTCTACTACTCACTTGTTCACAAGGGCCGCCTAGCCAAGGGCGAGACCATCCTGATCCACTCCGCAGCTGGTGCTGTTGGCCAGGCCGCTATCATCCTGTCTCAGCATATTGGTGCAGAGATTTTTGTCACATGCGGTAGCGCCGATAAGCGTATGTTCCTTACTGAGACTTATGGCATCCCAGATGACCACATTTTCTCCAGTCGAAACACGGCGTTCGGCAAGGCAATTCGTGATATGACCAGCAAGGGCGGCGTTGACGTTGTTCTTAATTCACTCGGCGGCGATGTCTTCCGCGAGTCTTGCAACACTGTCGCTCCCTACGGTCGCTTCGTTGAGATTGGCCGAAAGGAGTTCCTTGATGATATGCTTATGCCTGCTAGGTTCTTACTCAAGAACGTCACCTTTGCTTACGTAGATCTGGCTCTTCTGATTGACGATAACAAGCCCCTTGTTGGTCAGTTGCTCCAAAATGTCATGGACCTCATGTCCTATGGCGCGATCCGCCCTACCTCTATCACTACTATGCCCATCTCCGAAATTGAGGCCGCCTTCCGTCACATCCAGGCCGGAAAACACATTGGTAAAGTGATACTAAAGGTTGAAGAAGAGCAAGAAGTCAAGGTAAGATTCATCCATCTTCATTTCCATGTCGCCACAGTGACTAACACATGCTGATAGATTGTCCCTCCCGCTCCCGCTCCTGCACAGCTCAAGGCCGATGGCGCCTATCTTGTTATTGGTGGTCTCGGTGGTCTTGGTAAGGGAATCGTTCGGTGGATGGGCGCTCACGGAGCAAAGCGCATTGTTGCGGTGTCTCGATCTGGCACCTGCGATGACGAAGCCAACGCTGTTATACGTGACATGCACGGCCAAGGCGTTTCTGTTGAAATTGAGCGATGCGACATTACCTCGCTTCATTCGGTCAAGGCCCTGTTTTCCAAGATTGAGCGCGGTTCACCCATTCGCGGAATTATCCAGTCAGCCATGGTTGTCAAGGTACGTAACGGCTGCATTTCAATCCATGACCCGATCACTAACAGAAAATGCTACAGGATACCATGTTGGCCAACATGGCATATGACCAGTGGTACGACACACATCGCCCTAAAACACAGGGAACATGGAACTTGTACAAGGCTCTTCCCAAGACCATTGACTTCCTTGTGATGCTGTCTTCTACCGTTGGTATCACCGGCAACGCTGGCCAATCCAACTATGCGGGAGCTTGCACGTACCAGGATGCCCTCGGTCACTTCCTCCGCAGCCAGGGTATTCCTGCATTCTCCATGAACGTCGGTGCCGTCGTCGACAGTGGATTCGTCGCCGAGAACCCCGAGGTCGCCGCCGCTCTACGACGAAAGGGTTTCGGTACCATTGCTACATGGGAGATGCTGGCCACCCTCAACTATATCCTCACCAACTCGGCCAAATTCCAAGTTGACGACTGCCAGTGTGTTCTTGGTGCTGTGCCTAAGGGCAACGAACTTGGTCTGCGCCAAGGCGTGTGGGTCAGCGACAGCAAGTTCCGACACTTGGCTCATCGCAACACCGGAGGCCAGGAGAACAAGGAGTCTGGAGACGTCGGTGATAGCATCAGTTCCGCCTCGACAGCAGAGGAGGCCACTGCCCTTATATGCGACGCCATCATCAACCAGCTCTCCAAGCTTCTTGCAACCGCCGTTAAGTATTTGTCTGAGGATCGCAGCCTTGATGACTACGGCGTTGATTCTCTCGTGGCCGTCGAATTGAGGAATTGGATAGGTGCCTTTTTGCAAGCCAACATACCTATCCTCGTTCTTCGTAAAACTAGCAGCATTAAGGAGCTAGCAAGTCTTGTTGCCAAGGATTCCAGATTGGTGACCTTGAAGGAGTAAACGATGGATGACGCAAAAGTTATAAAATATTCACGCGACACGTCAAATGTGGCTGAGGCAGTTTCAATTTGTTTAATGATGTTATATTTTGTTTAGTTCTGCTTTTTTTTTCTTTTTTCTTTACATTGCTTTATTTAAAATTCTCCCAATGACACCAATGTGTCTACGATAGACTGACTGACCCTTAAACCAGCGTATATACTTCACGCGTTCCTTTTCATACTTCTCTGCTATTATATACAGCTTCATGGCAGGATACAATAGATTCCGCGCGGTATGGGATTTTCTGGTTAAATGATTTGTCTCGTAACTTGTGGTCGGGTTCAATAATTTCTTCAAATACAAATCTTTCACATTCGCCATAAAACATCAAACAAGTCAGAGTTGAGAAAGATCATTGCTGAATTAGTCCAGATGAGCACATTAGTATGTCATAGTTTATGGGTCAATGCGAGCGATATAGAGCCATTAAACCCAAATATTACATCACCAACCTCTCCAAAACGCTAAGATATCTCCTCATACAAGCAATAGCACAGAGAAGTGAAACGGCAGTCACTCGCCGCGATAACCCACAATTGCGCCAAAATAAGAGTTTGACCTGTCTCCAGGTGCCAAGAACTCAACTGGGAAGGATGTGATGAATCCTCAAGACGAGAGTGTCGCCCACATACTTCGTACTTCACCTTTAAGCCTTCTCGAAGGGAGGAGATCTCCCGCGGTGGATCATATCCCATGATTACTTCGCGACTGATCCCGGGCATCTCTGAAATGGATACCCTCGTGGTCTGCGACGTTAGTACCTGAAGCTCTCCCCTGGTTTGTCCCACTGGCACTGCTGTGATCAACTCCAAAGAGAGCAACGATCCACCATCCTGCCACATGTCTGACAAGCGCTTGTTGTTCCTTCAGGTCCAGCCATTCCCTGTCATCTCCTGGATCCGATCAAGCTTCTCGCATACCCCTCTTTTTGCAGTGGTATTGTGAAACTATTCAACCTTAGAACCCACTCAATGAAACAATTAGCTCCTTCGTACAAGAGGTCCAGGGTGTGAGTCCCAGTCCAGGGTGTTACTGTTTTCACCACTCATTGCCTCTTCCGGATGGTGAATAGTGCCTCCCTGCTGGCTACTGTTCGGGTTCTAGAATACTTTTTTCTTTGACTGGGGGCCCTTGTATCTGAAGCCGTCGCGGGTGGCAAGTCATGGATATCCAGAGGATCATGATGGAGCCCCGTACCTCACTACCAAACCTTGCCCGCATCACATCCCGAATAACGCATGCTCCATTCATACAGATCGGAACTATCCGTTCAGATCCTTTCCCGTAATTCTCGAACAGTTCGAGAACATCTCTACAGCCCGCCAACATAGAGTTCCTCAGTGGCACCAGCCGAACCCACAGCCACGCGGTTCCAATGCCCAATGCATGCCCCACCACTGAATGTCCATGGGAAAACAGCTATTCCCCTAACATTTTTATAAAGTTAATTATTGTGGCATGGATTAAGTGTCGGTATATGAACTGATCAGGTAGTATCCGTCTCAACACTGCTCAAGATAGATCAGATCTATCCTTAACGCCATTTCCGATATTATCTTAACCATTTCAAACCCCAACCAACACAGCGAGCCCATCATTGAGAAACTATGCTGTGCACAAATTCCTCCCCAAGGCCATTATTGACGGTTGATTGTCTGAATGGATATCAAACATGAACATTAGGGAAAGCTTCTATGAGTGTATGATCGGGCGTGATAAGACGAAACAGCCAGTGTCCGTCTTAGGGCGATCCTCTACAAAAAGGGAAGTCAGTAGTGGTCACATGCATGTATACTTTCCGTATTTGAGTGCCAGATTACACTAAGCGTTCTAGAAAACGGCGTAGACTAATGCTGAGTTAGAAAGATCGTTTAAACCATCGGCCCGACCATGTAGCGCACAACAGACTCCCCATGCAACAAGAAATGTAGATCGTGGTACGAGCATTGAGCTAACTCGATTATACATAATTCAAGAAGTGGGCTATGGATGAGCGCAGGATCAACAGACTTTACTTGGTGAGTTCGTTGCCGCTCAAGTTGGAGACACCCGCCTCAGATGAGTGGAGGCCTAATACTGGGCAAACTAGTCAGAACAGTCAAGTAGGCCAAATAGCATTCAATCAAAAATGACGTCTCGGCACTAGGGGCCATGAGCTAGGTAGCTTTTAATGACATTAGCTCTTAGCGTCCCGAAACATCGTCATGACTACCACTTCGGCTAGGTCCCAACATTCGCGTGACACGTCGCGTTGCCGTGCCCTACATCAAAACTAAACCGTTCTTAGTTCATTTTCTCTCAAGGTCGCGGATAAGACAGACGATGGCATTGTGAATACGAGAGGACCAAAGTAGAGCACGGGAAAATTATGACCGGATGTGACCCAAAAATTAGCCTTTACAAATATAACAGATCAGGAGATTAGTACGATAAATTATAAGACCAGTATGTACAGCATAACCAAACTTAATTGCGGAACATTTACAATTCGACAACGAAGCTTCTGTCCGAGTGGCTTCATATCACCTCACTGCTGGGATCGGGTTCTGGGATTGACCCTGAGCTCAATCACGCCTTCAAGAATTCCTTATTTTTTCTTCTTTCTTTTTCTTTTTCTTTTTCTTTCTTTCCTTCCCTGGCATTCCTTCGGCCTCGCTCGCCGAAGACCTCTCTAATGTACAACCCAAGTGGACCCCAGCTTCTAGATGGAGTTTAGTTGCTTGTGGATGTTTCATTCTGATGAGAGCATTATGATGACCAGGAGGTTTGGGCCGATTACCACAATTGGCAGCTCGTATCGAACACGTGCCAAGGGGCCTGCTGAGCGTACCCTTGCGTTTGGAGGGAGCGGGTATACCTCCCTGGTAAAACGTGCTTCCCCCTTCCCAGTCAATATGCACGTACCACGTTGTGTGTTGGACCTCCTTGATCCTTGACTCTGCATCGACGATAGCAGACATATAATTACATATGTAACGAAGTCTTGCTGGAAAAGGCGCCAGAGCGGCAGGAAAATGGAGGCGCCCATCTACATTTCATCATACCCATCTGCATCGAGATATAGCTTGGTGCGCATTCTGCATTTACCCTCCAGCGTGAGGTGTTTCATTCTACCTTGATCCTCCCGCGCTCTTTTATTCCCGTTTCCTCCTTATCGGTAATGGAGGGGCTGCAGAGAGAGGTTGGCAGTGGCACAGACATTGCGGTGGAGGCCAGCTGGGTCGATGTCAAAGATCCCAGGGAGAAGAAGAAGATCCAGAATAGAATTGCGCAGAGGAGCTACCGTGAGTAACTCCAGATTTTTGGTGTGCACTCATTTCCAAATCTGACAGCAATGTGTTGAGCAGGTCAGCGCATGAAGGCACGGCTTGAGAACCTTCAAGCCAAAGTCAACTACCATGAACAAATGAGCCAGGAGCAGCTGAATCTCGATGGCACGCCCAAGGACAGTAGCCCGCAAAGCAACCAAGGGCAGCGTTCCCCGGCCGTGATGGAGTCTTTAACCCCAAAGTCTCCAGAGAGGGAGCCGCAGCCAGTGCAGCAGCAGACATACTACGAGCATGCCGTGGAAAATAACGAAAACGACATGTACATGCAGCTTCCACATCCGTTGAACAACGGTCCCCAAAACCACCCCGTGCTCCCCGAAAGGACAGAGCAGGCAGTGAGGCCGGACTACACCGGCCTGCCAAAGCAACAGATGATGGTGAGCGAGTATCTGACACCGCCTCGTTCAGCCGTGAGCCCACAGGAGGAGAGTGCAACAATGAGTACGTGATGGCCTGCTAAAAAAAAACAAATTCCCCCTCCACCTCCACGTCCGCCTCACATTCACAGTGGAAGAATTTCTGACCAGGATCTTAGTGAACCGGCACCAGTTGTTCATCCCAGAAGTCAACGAGGTCCTAGACTTCAATCACTCGTTCGACGTCTGGACTTCAGAGATGCTCGCGCCACCCCAGCGACAAAACTCTTACACGACAGACCCGCTGGCCACGCCGCCACAGCACGCTCAGCAGCCAAGCATGGCGGGTGAGCTGCCGCACGTGGGGGGTGGGGGTGGCAGCCGTAGCACCACCATGGCGAGCACGTCCACCATTGCTGGCCCGTTGTCATCCGTCTCGCCAATGCCATCTACAGAGCAGCAGGGTCTAGACCATCGCTTCGAGGAGGTCCTGGCATGCACGCGCGCCGCCGGGTTCGAGAGCTTCGACGCCCTGGTCATGGCCTACTACAGCGGTGCCTTTAGCGAGTCCTCGCCGCTAGCCGTCGAGCAGCGACTGAGCCGCAACAGGGGCTTGCCTAGCGTCATCGCCAATCTTGTCCACAACGCAGGTCAATGGAGTGACTGGGAGCGCCGGGGATTCCACCAGGAGCTGCTCAGGACAACAGAAGCCATGCTTGTTTCCGAGGGCCACGACAACCATCGCGCCTTCGAGTCGGTGCTGGACCAGCTGGACCAGCAGGGCGACAGCCAGGCCATCCCGGCATTGAAGAGGATCGTGCAAAACAAGGTGAGTTGCAGCCCCCCCAATCCCATGAGTCCCAGCCCGCCACGGCCGCCATCCGGTCCCGCGGGCTGGGTCGCGAAGAAATTCCCGAGCCCGCAGTCGCTGACATTGTGTCTTCTCCTTCGTCCTAGCTCCCCAACCTCTGGGCCCTCATGATGGCGCTGTCAGCTGAGCACCAGAACGTGTGGCAGAGAAACCGATCCAACACGGTCCTCGCTGCCATTATGCTCCTTCGATATCCGGACCACATCCCCAATGACCAGCTCCTCAAACTGGTTAGCGGCTGTTCCTGAATCCCGGGGGTGCGCCCTGCACTGGTGTAAAGTGCCAGCATGGGCCCATGTACTCCCTGTCTGAAACACCCGCCTCCCAATCCTTGCCGAAACTTGGAGAATTCCATCCATATGGCTTTGAGCTCTCCGTCCAGGCCCACCATGTTCCATTGGGACGGCGCACGTGTCGAAAGCCTCGACATCCTTACATACACATCCTTACACACAAAGCACGACACGACAGGGCAGAGAGGCCTGAGTTATGATCGTGGATCACGGCCATGCTGAGGCCGCGGCGGGGGGTATTGACGTCCTTCACCATGGAGGGCGGGCGGGGGGGGGGCTGTTCTGCAGTAACCTGCCACCCCTCGAGCGTAGGACCTCGGTCCTTGCGCTCTAGGTTCGACATCGCGTGCTCGCAGACGAAACCCAGCCTGATGATGACGACAGCAGTGACAGGCGGACATGGACATGTTCGTGGTTGAGCCACCGTGGAACCGCCACTGCGCATCTTGTCTTGGCTTCCCGCCGAGTTTCGCTAGAAGGAATAGCCTCTAGCTCCACTTGCACCACAACCAAGACACCATCTACTCCATGGATGATAGCGAGTCAACGTTGCCTCACTTGAGAGGGAAGGTGGACGGAATGGCCCGTTGCAAATTTAGTGCAGATACACCCACATTGGCTGGGCATGCCGGGCAAGACATCCCTGTCGGGCCCTGGCCGGGGGGTTTGTGCCGGTAGCATGCCATCGCAGCCCATTAATTATAGTTTGCAACCATTCGCTCTGTCATATGAGTATACGAGGTGCCATATATGTGTATGAAGCCCAGATCCAGACGCTGTCGATGGATTCCTCTTCCATACAAGGTGCACGGCATCAAATTACAGATGTACATGCTCAATCACGCGCGCACGCACACACAATGATTGCACTGGAAATTATGCACCACACACATGTGCGTTTGCGAGTCATTCGATGTGGTATCATGCTATAACCTAGTTTTCTTGACTCGTCATCTTTACTGCGTCATCGCCATCTCGTTGCACATCCGAATCTTTGCCATGACTGGCGGTGTACCCCTTGTGGGGGAGCTTCCCCGAGTGCCGTGCGTGGGTACGTAGTAGAGTAGGCAGGCACGTTGTGGTGGTGGTCTATGCTTGAGGCGGGTCGAATCCCGTCACGAAATCCCATTGGATCGACTACGTTGTCAGTGGTTGTTTGCAACTTGCCGCTTTTATTAGTATGTAATTTCAATCACACCCACGCAACATTCCGCCAGCCCTATGGCAGTCAACAAATGTTGGCATCGACCCACGGGACATGGATTCGGGTTAGAACGTCGGATGCAAATCGCGTACTCGGAAACTACCCCAGAATAGAGGACCAAAAATTGCAAATCGACACAAAGAGACGATTAATCACCATTGTCAGGGAGCAATTGAATATTGCCTCAATTCGTGACAAGTCCTGTTTAGATTGCACACGTCTTGTTGCTCTGGGTATTTGGTCTCTCATCGGCAGGACCACGCATTGCACAGTTGGACTGCCACAACTACAGGGTAGGTGGACAGGGGCTTGTTGAGTTGGGGCGAGATTTAGATGGTCAAAAGCCGTCGAATCTGGAGCTCTCTTTCGGCCTACCTCTTTCTCGCTTGAAGATTAAAGAGCTCCCGGACCCAACACCCCTGTTCAAAGTGGCGAATGGCGAGTGTGGACCAAAGCTTGTGCTCCATCCTTCCGGATCACCGTCAATCCATTTGGAATCGCAGTGGGGCAGCACCCCCCTTATTCGAGGTTGCGATAATCAGCATGATTACATGATTAGGGACGCTAGTGTCTGAGCGTTGATGTTTCAATGCTCGAAAGGATTGCGAGCAAGTATCTGCGAAGCCAAGAACACAAGGTAACGCTGGTTGTGGTCGCTTGCTTACACTGCCCATTAACGATGGGTCAAGGCCAAGCCACTCGACACACACAGCCTAGCTGTTGATGCAGGGGAGGCTGTCAGGCAGCAGGCAACAGGCAGCAGGCAGCAGGAAATAGTACATGTATATGCGTATATGCACTAAACTACCTAGGCAAGGAACGGCCTGGATGACTGGCATGCAACTCTGCGCATACAAGCACATTGGCGAGGTGCAGCTAAGAGAGTGCGTAAACAGGTGGAAGCTTCTGTGACGATCGTGATAAATTATCCACAAATTGTACGCGGAAGTAGACGCAGACGTGTGTGGGCGTCCGTGCGACCCACATGTCTCGACGTCTGTCAAGCATCCTTCAAAAGCCATGGAATGTGATGAAGGAATCGATGAACTGCAGCACGGGATGGCTGGCAAGGCTGATGATGACACGGGTATAGGAGCCCATCAGAGAGTTCCAGTGGAGAAGGATCTGTGCGAGGGAAGAATCTCTCCGAAGCGGCGCTGCCAGCGCGTCGGCAGGGAAGAAGAGCTTGCTTGGTGCTACGGCCACCAGCAGATGCCAGTTGAAGCCTGAGCCGTCACCGCCAACTGCCATGATTGAGTTGCTCTCTGGGATTCAATCAAACGCCCGCTCAATAGGAACGGCGTGTTAGGGAGGGTACAGGATCCGGCTGGGCCCAGCGGGAGCCGCCACTCACTCAACAGCCGCCATTTCACCGTCGGGACATTTTGACTGGAAGTGTTTCACGGCCCATGGAAGGTTGGAAGGCATATGCATGGAAGCCCAGCAAAAGTGCCCTTCATAGTCCCTTCATAGTCCAAATTAAAAAAAACCCCCGACAAGAAACTGACTGTTCCATCTTTGTCCTCAACTGTTCTGTACCCTGCTGGCGGCGTCCTCGCCAAGACGCCTTCCCAGAACAGGGGATGGCGTGACGATCCTTATCATTTTTTGAGTTCATCTCATCACATGGGTCCCCTGGGTTTCCCCGGTGCCTTTCCAGGCCGGGATTTTCGCAAATCATCCCCGCCACAAGCGGAGAGATGCAGGATATCGCTGGAGACGAATGACGGCGATTGTGCTTCTTAACAGGTTGCTACCTGCCCACCTGACACATTCTTGTTCTTAGTTTGACTCGGCAGAGGAAGGGGGGAAATATCGAGAGCATGACGCCCTGCCATATAAAGAAAGACTGGAACATAGTTATACATGGACGATGCGGAAATTGACGGGTCAAACCCGTCTCCTAGGCGGGTGGCTCCTTTTGTCGACGCAAGAAGAACTGGGAGGGGGCAAGCCCACACTCATCATCGTCGCCTTTTACATTGCGGTCGAATTTGGTGCTGACCTACATGACTGGTTCTCCGAGGCCTGGACAAAGCCATCCGGTTTCTGAGAGCTTTTCAACGGTTTCTCTGTACCGTCGAAGCGGCCCCCATCCCCACACATACTACCCCCTGGTGATTCAACCAGGGTTCCGTCCGCATCCCGACACGCCTTGCCTGCAAACGGGCCAACCTCCTCGTTGGCTCGCTCGGCTTTTTGCGTAACCAGTCTGCGGCTCCGTCAATGCACGCCTCCATTTCTGTGGCCCAAAGCCAAACGCTTCGGGAGACCAGCCCACACCGCATTGGGTAGACACCTGCTGGAATAGGCCACGATGCGACCGGCAGCGGCACGTGGCTGTGTTCGACTTGCCGTCGGTACTGCTTGCTGCCAATCTGACAAGCTGACAACATGTTTGTTAGCTGCCGATTGTAAGGCTGGAATTATCCGCCCCGTCTGGTCTCGGCATAATCACAATGGACTTTGACAACATGGCGTTGCATGCTGGCAGCATGGTCGACACTGACCACACGTTGACCTGGTTAGCATAGCTTAGGCGGCTGGCGCGGTGACCCTTGTCTGACTATTGCGAGCCGGCCGTCGGCGAGCTTGCCTCAGTGGCAACTCGCGAGGCTGGCTTGCTCGTTCATCCGTTGGCCAGCCGTTGGCCAGCCGTTGTGTCTGTAGTCTTGGCATTGGTAGCCTTGGTCCTTGCCGGGAAGCTTATCAAGAGGGGAGAAGGACAGTGACGATGGAAGGGGAGACGACAGTGGCTCGCTCACAGGGTGTGGTGGGTGCCACTCTCTCATCACCATTGCCCATTGCCCATTGCCCGTGCTTGCGGCCAGTGCGTTTCCAACCAGTTCCCCGCCAAAAGGAGGCCTCTATGGCCCCATGGTCGCGTAAATTTATCATCGCGTACGGACGGATATATCTTTATTAAAAAGCCGGCTATGGAGAATTTGTCACCGTGTCTCCCCGTTGCTTCCAGAACCGTCACTGGCAAGGGCTGGAGACACCATGGGCCATGGTGAAACCCCGATAATGTTCACATGGCCAGGATGCGCATGGCAAGGAAGGGTCGGCCTTGTTGTATAGGTAACTATGCTGGTACGGCGTCCAGGCCGGTAGCATCCGTGGTAGCAAAAAGCTTGTTCTCCACGGACGGTTGGGTAGAGTTTCTGCAAGGGACCATCAGACCATGCCATGTCCGCCCTCTTGGCTGGCCAAAGTTTCCAACAAGTGACACAGGGACCATTATTGTTAGTGAGTGAGAGATGGTCCAGGTTGGTCTCGCACACAGCACACAGCGCATTGCACATCGCCGCCCTGGAATCCATCGACCCATCAACTGTTGCCTATGCTGTCTGGGCGGGTGGCCGAATCTAATCGAACCATTTAGCATTCGTTCGATATGAGGCATGAGCAAGCACAGTGGCCCCGAGTACCCTAGGGGGGAGCTCAACCGTCCCTATTCTTATCTTGCTTGTCCTGTTGTACGTAGCGCCGGTTCTGGCTGCGCATTGGAAAAGCCCGGCCTTTGAACATGCGGCGTGGGCGGGGACCGTGGTTGCGGAAATCGGGGCATCGAACCATGGTCATGAATACACATACAGACATGGACACAAAGGATGCGCGGTGCAGAGACGAGATAGAGGGAGGGAGGCTGTGAAGTGCATCCCTACCGATATCAAAGCCCACACACGCAGGCCAATTTTGGAAACGTCCTCTAATTAAGCAGCTAGCCGGAAGCATCTCGAACAGCAACAGCGACAGCAACAGAGGTAGGTAGGTAGGTAGGTAGGTAGCTGTGCATGTATGGAGTACAGAGTACCGCGCCTACCATACCCGGCCTGTTTTGCAGCTCGTTGTACTTTGGCGATTCCCATGGGATGAAGGATTCAGTTTCAGCCGGGCTTCCTTTTCTGGCTCCCTCGTCAAGGTCGAAGGATCGTGTCGTTGCGGGGCCTCGTTGCCGCTTTTCCCTGGCCTCTGCAGCCAGTCTCCAGAGCTCCGCGACAAAGGATCGAGCTGCGGCGGGGCTTCCCTGCCACCCCCCCTCGCTGGAAGGGACCCCGAACGTTGCTACATCACTGGGGCGAAAGCATAATCCGACCCACTGGCCCTGGCAGAGGCTAACCCCACGCTTCTGGTGAGGGACCTAATTTCGCCTCATTGGGGGCCGTTCAATCAGACAGAGAGAGCCGGAGAAGACACGTGCCAGGGGTCAAGGGACATGGGTTCGGCTCCATCCAACACGGGTGTCGACGACTGGCGTCAACGGCCCCCTGCCGAGCGAACTGTCAGCGTTGGAGCTGCTAGTACGCAGATGGCTTATATATCAATCGTCCAGCAGAAAAGTACGCTTGCTGCGAGATGTGATGCACTGCTCGACTCCTCCTCCACGACGCCTGATTCTTCTTGTTTCTGAGTGAGCCAACCGACAACCATGGATTCAGTGCAGAGGTACAACCTAGCCCATGCCCCCGAGGTCGGCATCGAGGCCAGCTGGGCACACATCAAGGATCCCAAGGAGAAGAAGAGGATCCAAAACCGCATCGCCCAGCGAAGTTACCGTACGTTTGTTGGATTTTCCAAGCACGCCCCGGATCTGGGGAGCCAATGAGGTCGCAAACCATCCATCTAACATTTACCTCCCAACAGGCCAACGCATGAAGGCTCGGCTCGAGAAGCTGCAAGCCAAAGTCACGTACCACGAGCAAATGAGCCTGGAGAACAGCGAAAAGGAAAACAGACCCCACGACCAACAGACGCCAACGCAGGACCAGTCCGCGCCAACGACGCTAGAATCGCTCACGCCCAAGTCGCCGCCAGAGCAGCAGCCGCTACCGCAGCCGTCGGTGATGCAGCCCGCCTTCTACGACCACGGCCTAGAAAAGGGCGACAAGCCGCTCTACATCCAGCCCCAGCTCATCGATGGCACGCAGCAGCTGGCACAACCCCGCCCCATGCTCCCGGACCAGGGAGACCAGTCCGCTAAACCAAACGAGAGGCTTTCGCCAGAGTATATGCAGATGCCCAAGCAGCACAGCAACATGGTGAACAAGGTGCCAACGCCGCCCCTAACGGAGCTCAGCCCGCCGGAGGAGCACGCAAGAATGAGTACGTGGGCCAACCGCCCCATCCCACCCACCTGACGATTTGGAGAGCCTCGCAGCTAACACGCGTCGGATCGCAACAGTCAACCGCACGCACATGTTCACCCCCGAAGTCAGCGACGTCCTGGATTTCAACCACCCGTTTGACATGTGGTCGTCAGATATGCTCGCCCACACGCGGCGGCAGCAGCACCACCCACACCACCAGCACCACCACCCCGGACTGGTGGGCGACCTGTCGCACGTTGGCGGCGGGGACGGTGGCGGCGCACCCGTCCTGGACTCGTCCATGACAGACATGTCGTCTGTGTCACCGGTGCCGTCCGCCGAACAAGGGCTGGACGACCAGTTCGAGTACATTCTCGGCTGCACGCGAGCGGCGGGCTTTGAGAGCTTCGACGCCATGGTGACGGCCTACTACAATGGCAACTTTGATGACTCATCCCCACTGGCCATCGAGCAGCGGCTAAGCCGCAACCGAGGCCTGCCAAGCGTCGTGTCTGACGTATTCCGCAGCGCACGGGGCTGGAGCGACTGGGAGCGCCGAGGATTCGACGAGGAGCTGCTCAAGAGCACCGAGAGCATGCTCGTGTCCGAGGGCAAAGACAACCGCGAGTCCCTAGACGGTGTCGTCAACCTCCTGTCAGCGGCGCCGACCAGCGAGAACCCAGCGGCGGCCACCAACCAAGCGATATTGGCAATGAAGAAGGTGATGCAGAACGAGGTGAGTTTGGGCGGCCGCACAGGCGAGAGGCGAGAGGCGAGAGACGAGAGACGAGAGACGAGAGACGAGAGACGAATGACGCTAACATGCAATCTCGCAGCTGCCGAACCTCTGGGCACTAATGCTGGCGCTATCGGCCGAACGCAGAGACGTGTGGCAGAGGAACCGATCCAACTCGGTACTCGCAGCTATCCTGCTGCTACGATGCCCCGGCCGGATCCCGAACGACCAGCTCCTGAAGCTGGTTAGCGCCTGTCTCTGAGCGGGCGGGCGCCCCGCAGACGTGTGCGGTGGAAAGATTGGTGCCAGGGCTGGCCCCTGTCCGAAACGAGAGCCTTGCCCGACTTTTTGTTTTTATTTTTATTTATTTATTTTGGACGTTTCCATTCAAAGGAGGTTGGCGGAGGAAGCCATATTTTGGCCTTTGCCGCCAGCAGGGATTCAAAGTCGTATTTTACTGAGCAGATTGGCTGGGATGCGGGTGGCCGGTAGACGTTGAGTGGTTAGGTTACCCTTGGGCTGGCGTTGGTGGATATACCCTGATGAGTGGAAAGAATGGCGTTATGAGAAATGCCCCTGAATGTAGCATATGGTTGTTTTTTTGGGTGTAATTTTGGAGGGGCTTAAATTGATGTATTGCAAAAAATCCATTTTGATGAATTGTCATGAGGCTTGGCTTGTCTGGTGACATGCGGGGAGGTCCCTGTCTGCGGGGACCAAATCGGCCCAATACCAGCCATGGGGCTACAGCTGTATCTCGCAACCGTTGCAGCATGAGCTGTGTTGGAATGCAGACAAGCTCGTGCCTTTCTTGAGATTTGCGATACATCTAAGCGTATTCTTCTTATCCCTTGTCAACCCTCGCTGCATTGCTTAGCATTTCTCAATTCATGCACATCCCAACGAGGACAAGAAGAAGAAGAAGAAGAAGAAGAAGAAGGAGAAGAATAAAAAAAATAATAAAATAATAAAAGCCGTGACAAGATTCACCCTCCCGCTCCTGGCCCTTGTTTTACTCCGGTCTATCCGGGGTATGTAAGCAAGCGAGCTCACGCGATGCATCGATGCTCTACTAACCAACTCTTCAACCCTTGCACAGGATGCGCGTAAACCGAGGTTTCCTTCACTATCCGACAACCCCCCCTTTCTCTCCTTGCGGGTCCCTGACGTCTACAAAGTCAATCAGTGTTCTCGAATTATGATGAAGTTTAAAAGGGAAGAGGAGGAAGAAGAAGAAACGCGAAACTCTACTAATGTAGATCGTAACTACACCTTCGCCGAAAGCTCGCTTTTGTCGGAAAATATTATAATACCAGTCGTCCTAAGTCGCATTCGGCGTCTTGGGTGTACTAAACCCGTCCCGACCTGGCAGGGATGGGACAGGACGAGACACTCGCTCACTCTAGGACACGGGATCAACTCTTCCGGAACATCTGTCTCTCAACTAAGCCCACATTTGCCTGCCGAACCAGACTAGGGCACAAAGCTTAAGAGGTGATACAAACACCCTTGGTTGCTTGTCCCACTTTCAAAATCCAGGGGAGGGGGATATAGGCAGGCTCGCCCCGGGAGGGTATTGCTTGGCAAGAGTGGAAACATGAAAGGTGTCTCCGCTGCCAAGTCACGGCTGACCAGGCCGGAGAGTTTTCCCTTCAAACCGCTTCCTTGCATTTGCATCACAGCGAACATATATATCCTGGGCCATTTGCTTGGGCGGGCTCATTCTGCAACATCACAGCTGAGGCATTGCCCTGACAGCTACACCGCACTTCGACACGGGCCCGCCAGATGTGACGCGTCCTAACATGCGGTTTCGAACCGAGGACATGTGATGCAGTTGTCGTCGGTGCGACTCACGGCAAACGGAAGCAGGGTTATTAATATAAAAGTCATCAGCCATGTCCGTATTTGGATACTCGGGGTTTGCATTCTATATACCCATATACTGGTCCTGTCCACTCAAGAACAAGGACGCTTCCCTTTCATATCTCATGAAAGGAAGTACAAACTATCCACGCCAATCTTTACCATTCGTAGCATCTGCACAATATCATAACATGTCACATGTATTTGTCATAAACCGTCAGTTGGACTGCTCCCACCAGCGAACTAGGCGGTTACAAGTGTACGCCCCTCACAAAACAAAAAAGACTGCAATCCCTAAATGTCCAGCATACTCCTTATCTGCTGCGGAGGAGCAGTAATACTGCTGGTCGTCTCAGCGCTGTTGCTGCGGTCTGTGTTGCTGGCCCGAGAGCTGGTGCGACCACGGGGGTTGTCGGTGTACGGTGGCGGGGCAGGGCCATCTTGAGATATTTCTTCGTGGCGACGAGCACGCTCGGCGTCAATCTCATTGGGGAACACGAGACTGGCGGCGGCCTGCAGCGTGCGCTCGTAGCGACGCTGTTCCGATTTGCCTTGGTAAGGGGCCGGTTGGTATGCGGGTGCAGTTTCTGGTGCGCGCTGCATGGTTGAGACGCCCGCTCCGTCAGCCCGAGGGTTGTTCCCATCGCGACCCCAGTATGGGGACATTTCGATGTCCTCGTCGTTCTGCGCAGCTGCCAGAGCCTCCTCACGCGCGTGTCGTTCTGCCTCGGTCAATTCCCGGCGGCCCGTGCCTCTGGTGCCACCAACCTCGTTCACCTGAGCATTGAGCTTGTCACGGAACGACATCAAATGTTCACCTCTGACGCGACGCCACCAAGCAGGCCTCTTGACGATGCCGAGTTCCTGGTCGATCCTTTCACCTCTCTCACGCCTTTGCCTAATCAGGTCCTTGTCCTCGTTGGGACTGGCAAGTCCGTACAAGACCTGAATGATAATCATGAGTAAAGGTGGAGAGTAGCCCCACGTAAAAATGACGTAAAGGGGCCCATTTAGTCTAACGACTGAGTATTCGAAGTTCCAGGCGATGAATGCCTGATAGGTGATCAGGACGGCGGTCAGAGGAATGATGAGGTAAAACCGGAACGGCACGGCCTTGGTAAACCCGATGGCTTGGTTTACAATACCGCGGTGACGATCCTTGTAATGCTTGATCGAATGGCGCAGAGAAAAGATGATTGTGAGCCACGCGACGACAAGACAAAAAGCGGCTGCCTTGAAACGAGCGCCTGTGGCGGTGGGCTCGGCAATGTCTGCGGTTTGCTCTGGGGAGCGTTGCTTCTGCGGGAAAGTCCAAGATCGGGGGATGGCAAGAAAGAAGTTCTGGGGCTCAATGTTAGCAATCATGTCGTTTCTCCCCCTCTCCCCAACCCAAAAAGACGCATTCTGCCATGCATTGTGGCATAAATGGTCGAGATATACAACATGGCACAGAATAGAAAAACACTCACCATCCACAGCCAAAAGTAGAACCACATGGGCAACCAAAACTCGAGCTTCGCGCGTCTGTCATCTTGCTGATACACAAACGGGTTGGGGTCAATGAATTGACGTTCAAGCCAGCTTCCCCAATGTCGCACAGCTTCCCAGGTCAGAGCAACAGTCCCCATGCACATGAGGTACCAAAAGAAGACTGTAACGGTGATGGGAAGCTCCTGGAGGAAGTAGCGGTCGATGTCGATATTCATGAACAGACCAATGATGGCGCAGGCGCAGACAAAGAGACCCCAATACCACTGCCATCGGCGGCCGATGGGATAGAAGCGGCTTTCGCGAGGCAAATACGTCTTGCCATGCTTGGCGAGGGCGACGAGAAGCAGCATGATACAAAAGCCATAGGCAGAAGCGAAGCCAATTCCGGTCGCTCCGCGCGTTCCGATGGGGTTGATGGCCGTGTAGCAACTGGTGTTGTTGACAAAGGTGCCGTTTCCGAAGAGGTACGCAGGCTCGTACGGCCTGAACATCATGTAGCACTTGGAGCCGTTGGACACCGTCTCATTGGCATAGTAAGTGTAGTTCCAGTGCTTGAGGGCCGTGAGGTTGAAGTGGCGGCTGCCGATGACGGTGTCCGACTTGTTTGCGCCCGGAGGCCAGTCCTTGACGAGGTCGCGTGCCGCAATGGCAGCAAAGCCGTTCAGGCTGTCCATGAAGTCAGCCATGACGGGCAATGCCAATGCTGGTCGTGATGGCGTCTCGGATGGCGTGGAGTTGAGTTGCCGGCTTGCAATGGCTCGCTCCTCATTCGCTGCTTGACCGCGCCACCTCCCAGACGATGGAATCGGGTTCCGAATCGGAGCTGGGATATGTTGGCCACGCAGGATGCAGAGTTGGGTTGAGGTCGACGATGATGTAAGGTGCAATGGCAATGCGGGACCAGATCAGACCAATGCACGGCAATCAGACGGCAATGCAAGGGACGGATGCGACGGTCGATGCAGTGTCACCAAACGGTTGCGATTCCTGGTGAGGCACTCCAGAGTCGACACCAGCTTACGTGATTGGGGGCCTTTGGGGCCTTGGACGCCCGTTGTTGCATTACCTAATGTGCATTACGTGACTTGGCCAGTGCTGCGCCCGAGGAGCCGCGACAGCCAGAGGCTCCAGGGCCCATCCCAAGCCTCCTCATTGATTGGCCCATCCGTATCCAGCGTTTGGGAATCTGGGCATTGCAATTGAGCCAATCCCACACACAACACCAAACGATCGGCCGGGCGACAAGTCTGCCTATTTATCATTTCCAGAGAACGACATCGTCGCAAAAGCCGAGAGCAAAGGCTAGGCCATTGTGCCATAGCTTGGGGTTTGTCGTCCAGCAGAGGGGCCCGTCCTGGATGGAGTCAAGTCACTCACTAAGTAGGCTTTTACTGTCCATATTGGATGAAGCCCAACCAACTCAAGGCTGGCTGTGAACCAGAATCACTACCAGCCCAGAACAGTTAAATAAAGATGCTCGAACAATTCCTCGATTATTGTGTGACCGGCACTTCCTCACATATCTATATCTTTTTTTTTTATTAAAAAAGAGGAAAAAAGAGGAAAAATAATGACAGGCTATGCAACGTCACCGCTATGAATAATGCTCCCAACAAGCTCCAAAAGTTTAATAAATGGTCAAGTGTGACTGTGGATTTATCCCGGGGGTTGTTGTGATGTTTTCACGGTCACAGGTCTAGCAGCTGCTAAGGGGGTTCTTGTTGTATTCGTCTCTATCTGTTCTAACTAGCTAGGGCCGTGAGGCCCAAAGGTGGTGTTGGGATCACATCACGTGATCCGGAACAACACCTCTTCCGGGTCCGGGTCCGGGCAAGGCTGTTTAGCAGCCTCGTTGCCAATGGCCGAAATGCGAAAACACACGCTATTTGACAGCGCAAATGACGTTCCAACAGTGACAGGTTGAATGGGCTTGTACTTCGGGATGATCACATAATAACAACCTCTGTCACATGTTTGTTTTGCCTTCCTGCCAGCCCTTTTTACCTTTTTGGTTACAATATACGATAGGAAATGGTCTACCTACAGCTTACCTAAGTTGGCATCCTAGTACGTACTAATAAGAAAAGGAACAAAAGAAGGGGAGGGAGGTAGGAAGGGAGCGTTTCAAGCTTTACTCTTTAAACTCCATAACCTAAATCCCTACATAAATGGCTGCAGATGCATTTGATTTGCCCCTCAGCATATGGGATTCATTATCCTTGGTTTATGGGACTACCAATCTGTATGATTGAGGGTGACACTCAATCGCATCACAGAAAGCCTTGCTGCAAAGCACTGGAAGTCCTGCAATTCAGCTCGAGCTACGTACTCGAAACGATAGCTGGGTGTGGGCACAGCATATGCCCAAAGCTTCCTGCGCTTCTCAGCTCTTTCGGTCCGATACTCTCCAATACTCTGCCGTCCCCATCCAACAAGGAGACAGGCTGAATTAAGCCGGTGTTGATAAAGAAAAATTTATTAAATAAAAAAAAAGTCGGCCCAAGTCCGTGAGGCGGCGCTACGATGAGCGGGGCCGGTGTTAAACAGCGTCGTGGAGCTCATCTCAGTACCTAGGTACTGGTAATCGAGACACGTGCGGCTGTATTCGCACGTGCTCTCAAACGTGCTCTGAAGCCAATTTCCCCAGCGCTGGAACCTGCGTGATCCCCCACCCTTCTTCCAAGGCTATTATCATCGGTTATCGGCCCACCTTGCGACCAGTCGCCATGCACTCTCCACCTTAAATCCAAAGCATCAAATGCCTTGTTTATCATCTCATTATCCAATATCGATGTGAATGTTGTTTCTTTCAGTGTTGTGTTCTAATGGATGGTACACCAGCCACATTGGCCGGCCTACAGTGCCTCCAGGGATAGCTCATCAGTATCCCAATAACAATGTGCGCTTGTACCGTTTCGTACCTAAATGGCATAGCATGATGTCATTTCCATGTTGATTCGACAGGGACTGACATGATGTCACTGTTTCATCCCCTAAGCCATGACATTGTGGGGATTGAAAGGCTTATGCCACACAAAGGTATTAGTCAGTTCCTTGTCGCAATGGCGCCATCTGCTACTCTGTATGAGCAGTGCCTATGCACTGCCTTTTGCACTGCCACATGTCCAGTCGTCACATACAAACAGCATATTTAAGACAACGGCCACCACTCTCGTCTAAGTTTGCGGACAATCCAGCAATCTGGGTGAATAAATTTGATCAGCACCGTCTCAGGTCCAGTCACCAATAAGTCCTCATCAAGCCAAGCCTTTCAGGTCGACTCCTAACCAAGGTTCACCAGCAAATCAGCTACACATTCGAGCCAGCCACAATGGAGAAGAATTATCACGTTCCACTTCCCCAGCTTGAAGCTGTCGGCAATGCATTCACGGCAAAGTTCCACCTCGCAACCGCAGATGGCCAGAAGAAGATGCTCGTCACACGGCCCCGGGAGTTTTTCGGAAACAAGCCCCACACTGTCGTCCACATGGGACCCGATGAGACCGATCCTCCCATGTCCTACATTACAAGAGAATCCACATTTAGCGAAAATGCCATCATCCATGTCCCCAACGGCCCCAACGGCGAGGTTCAGGTCCGCTTCAGGACCAACTGCTGCGAAAAGGGAGGCTGGAAGAACATCATTCACAGATTCACCATGGAAGTTGGTCCCACACGTCGACCTGAGGATTTCGAGTGGCACTTTGTGCATAAAGGCCCTGTTGCGGGTCTCGCATCCTGGGGCTTCGAGCTACGCCACGTCGCAGGCGGTAGGCAGGAGGTTGTCGCCCTGTTAGGCAAGAATGTGAGCTTTAAGAAGATGTTTGTTTTTACCCTCTACGGCGAAGGGCAGTCCGGGGTGTTCGGGCGAGAGTGGGAGATTGTTGCACTTACCACAGCTATTCAAACCAACAAACTGGAGGATTACAGACTTGCATCAGCCGCATAAGAGACATGAATGATGTGAGCAAAGGAAGATATGAGAGAGGGTCATGAGCGAAGGCAAGCGAACATGAATAGAAAACGAGTCTACAATGTAAAACAAGTCAATGTCACCCTGATAAGTCAGATCTGCTCGGCTTGGGGTAAGATATTTTGATATAAAACTAAGAAAGCTATTTAGGTAAATCAATCGGAATCGGTAGGGTGATGGAAACAATTATATATTTACGATCATCATCAAACACATTCCAGCCAACTATCCCTTTGACTGTCAGGAGCCTCCACCTCCGTACCCCGCCCCCACATGCCCCTGCAAAAAGCAAAGTGACCTCAAGTGACATCAACGACTAGGCGACCACTGGGATCATAATGGCGTTGTCATGTAACTGTATGTAGACATAGAAACTGCCTAGACTTGTGGCATCACTGAATTTGGGAGCAAAGTGAGGTACCGTTAAATTCAAGCTCTGTGGTTGGCTTTGCACCCCTGACTGTGACCCAAGTGGAGGCTCCTGACAGTCAAAGGGATATTCCACTTTTGTGTCATCGTAATCATAAAATAGCATAGAACAGGAGAAATTGGCAGCAATACTTTGATAATATCATCTGACATGTTTTCCTTGTGGTACCCAACCCAAGCAAGTCCGGGAAACATGAAAAAGGTCGAAAGTCCATTAAATAAATGATAATTCTACTTCATAAGATCGTCTCCACCTTCCTTTTGGGCTGGAAGGATTACATACAATATCTAGCCAAGAAAAAACACAAGACCCGCATTGTGTAATTAAAAAGAGTGTTTCTGCTGTTGGCGAGCCTGAGTGTAAGAGGTCTTGAAGTTGTAGTGGTGTTGGGGGGCTAATGCAACGAGAACTAACTGTAACGCGGGTTCCCCGCGCCACAACAACCACATTCCTCAACTCCTGTGGTCTAAGACAATAGGGCTTGGGCCCAATTGGACACAGTATTCCTTTTCATCAATAAAAGCAAGAGCTAGGAACAGAGGAGGAGAAGGTCAAGATTTAGTCTTGTAGTCCAATAACCAACCCTACGTTTGCCCTGCCTGACTACCCTGACCCACCCCAGTTGGTCGCCCTTGTTGCACTATCTTAAGCTAATACAATTCTTATAAACAATTGTTGGAACGTTGAATTCGAATAAAGGGATTACCTTCATTGCTTTTGCCGGCCCGGAGGCTGGTCTAGCTATTTTCCGCGTCTCAGAACTTCCTTTTTCCTGATAACAATACAATAACCCCTCACTTGGCTAGAGATAGAAGATCAAGAACAACAAGAGACCATTTACGAGACCTAGCAGCTGCTGCTATTGTGACCTTAGCTGTGTCACGCCAAAAACCCGGGATTTACCCACACAATACTTTATCGTTTGGTGTTGGCCATTATAGAGTGACGAAGTCGAATATGTTGCGATCGATTGCGATGTCTAACACCCGGTTGACCAAAAAAGTAATTAAAAATGTACATCGCAATAATACAAAATGAGCATCAGCTGGTGACGGGCATCCCTAGCCCCCAAAACAAAAACAAAAATTTGGCATCCCTTCATGAACTCTTGTATCATGGCCTATTCAAATGGGTCTAATGTAATCTTGCATCATGCCGTAAAAGTCGTTCTACCAATTTGTCATTTCGGGTTTTCGGCAGCACGATACAAGGGCGTACAACGCTCTGGATCCAAACAATCAACATTCGCCCCTATTCCAGGAGGATTGTAACCATCAGACTGTGGCTGTTCCGGGTCGCGTAATGTAACGGAGAACGACCAGCCCTATCAACAGCATTGATTTCTGCTCCGTGAAGAATTAATGTCTTGGCACCGCTGGTATGCCCGAGAGCTGCTGCGATGTGTAATGGTGTGCCGTGAATCGGCCTGCAGTACTATTTGACGTTGTTGAAATCCCATTATTGAGCTGACTCCAGGAAAAAGATAAATACATGACAGGAGAGGCATGTTGTGCACACACGCTAGTTGAGGGACATGTGTCACTAGAGGATGGATCCTGTGGCTCCTCCCGTCGTGATCTCGCGCCGGATAGTTCCAGAGTCGAGTCGAGGCGCCGCGAATCTATCGGTCTGACCGAGCCAAAGGAATTGAGGCTAGCAGGAGAATATGAGATTGATTTATGATCAAAAGCAAGTGCTGACGTTTGGGTTTGTGGTGATGCATGCTCAATGGGCATGGCATTCCTGGCACCGCTGTACAGACTGCTGTCCGTTGGGCGAGGCGGATGCGTCTTTGACGAGCCACCTAATTTGCTAGTGGTGGGATAAAACAGTTCCTATGCAAATTTGTGAGCCACCCGGCCTTTTTTTCTTCTTTTTTCTGCATCGTCAATTGGTGATGGTAAACAAACAGGCCGTATAGGAGGACGAGCTTGGTGGTGTGGGAGCATTTCTGTACACTGATGCAGCATCGCCAAACGCGACAATACCTTGGTGCTGAGGGAGGTTTCTATATCCCGTAAAGCCAAACCGCAACTATGTACTGGCCCACTAAAACAAAATTCCCAGATAGCACGTAACGTGTACGAGTTTTGACATCTGATCGCGTCAACCAGCCATGATTTGCCGAGACCATAAATGGGACTCATGGTTTTGAGTTGCGCGCGAAATGGCCCACACTGGTAGACAAATGACATTTGGACGCGTGGGGACCGTGGGACCCTACCCTGGAGGAAGGCTCAATTTTGATTTTTCAGACTTTACACAAACATTGCTCAGTCCATCACCTCACTCTTCGTGGAATATGACATGGTTTCTGAGTATGTATTTAGCCTGATATTATCCCCATTCGATTCAAGTGTTTTTGTTGTGATAAATGTTAGCACGATGTTTTAGTTCATCATCTACAATTGTTTAGGTTAATTTTGTACTTTTAGCTGGTTCAAAATAAATACATGAAACGCGACGTTAACCAAGAGCCAGGCATAATTTTCAAGCCCACTTACCCAGCCTAGATAAACCCCAACATTGTCTGTATAAGCACACATACCATCCACAGCCCTCTAAAGAGTCATATCGGCTCGTATGGATGGTTTATCTCGCGAATGAAGGCGGTTTGACAATATAAGGAGATAATGCAAGTAATCCAAGCCGGACCCACGAAGAAGTCAAGGCTCGTAGTGAGCTAGTTGACCCAACTGACCAAAAGACACGTTGTTAGCTTGGTTGAAGATGCCGCAAAATACCAAGCTTCATATTCTCCAAGGAGGATTGCTTCACCAAAGTTTGCCAGAGGATCAATGACGTCGATGAGATGCAATGTAATATGCTGGTTATCTAGTCTATTCGCCAACTCTATATATCAAACGTGATCAGCGCCGTGGAGAACGTCTAACTCCGTAAGGTCTTGCCTATTTAGGATGGTATCGCTTGCCGGATGTCACTTGGACCCGGGCCCCCAAAGCTACATAAAAAATCTAAACCCCCCTCCCCCCCCCCCAAAAAAACACTACACTATATGTACAGGGAATATAACAACAAAGAAAACGTGTCCGACGACAAAAAAAAGTTCCTGATATGCATGATGAACGGATATATAGGCTAAAACTGAAGGAAAGGAAAAGAGATGCAAATGGAATGCAGATTGAATGCAAAGCGATAATAAAAGAAATAATGCCAAGTAGTGTCAAATACGAGCAGTGCACAATCCAATAAATGTGGTTGAGATTAGACCGTCACACGACGAGTCAGATATGTGCAGGCATTGCCTAGGCGAGCAGTAGTCTGGCTGACCTGTTGGATGTGTGAATACATGGACATGTCTAGTGCTTCAAGGGTTGAACTTACGTTGGAGGCACCAAAGATGCTGTTGTGGTTTCCGGGAATGTCCCAGACGACCTGGATGAACTTCTTCTCGTACTGGCTCCAGCCTAGGCTGGGATCCTGACGGAAGACGTCGACAACAGCGACGGGATCGGTCTTGCGGCTGGCAACGGCGCTAGAAGCACGCAAGAGGATAGTGGGAGGTGGGTTCTTCAGGCCCAGGTCACCATTCTCGGTCTCGGGGTCCCACTTCGGAGGCTTCCACGCAGCGAGCATGCTGCGGGCATTTTTAATGGACGAGTGAATTTTTCGGCGAATAGAAGGCTTGACGCCAACAAGCTCGGGGAGCGCGCTGTTGATGGCGACGCGGAGGTTGGATCCCTCCATTAGCTGGGGGTAAGGCGTATCGATGAAAATAAGACCGGCAATGTCAAGGAAGTTGTCTTTGGACTGAGCCACGATGTGAGCGATCTCGAGGGCGAGGAAGCCGCCGAAGGACCAGCCTGTATTCAAGTTAGCACAGCTCGTGGGTTGACACTTTACTCGATGCTATGTACCTCCGAGCAGAACACTCTTGTGGGGAATCTTTTGCTTGATCATCTCGGCATAAACCCGTGCCATCTCAGGAATGCCTCCCTCCCAAGGTCGACCAATGTCGAACCTGGGGTCCGAGATGCCGTACACATCTCGGTCCAGAGGGCCCAGCGCCTGGTAGCTCAACACCGTGCCGCCACCATCGTGGAGCAAGACCAGCGGTGTCGATGACGGGTTGCCGTGCGCAAGCTGTACGATGCTCAAGTTCTTTGAAGCAGTCATTGCGAGAGTCGGCTATTGATCAGCGGCGAGGAGGCTGTGCGGTGGTCTGAACGATCATCACAGACTGAGGAGGAGAAAAGGACGAGAAAAAAAACCTGGGAGGGATGCAAGACATAAATGCTTCTAGAAAGCCGCGGAGAGACGAGTTTCATCCAGCCAAACGCACTCATGTGTGATCCCGAGATGCCTTGCATGCACGCAAGGAACCCCGGCGACGCTACCAAAGTAACGTCAGCACTGGGGTTCGGAACATGGGATGAATCCCCATTGCGAGGTTTCATCTGCTGCACTGGAGAATTGTGCAATAACATTGGATGATTACAAATTAAGTGCGACGGGTGATCGCACTAGATCCCGGGCTCGCAGCCTCCGATTCATCATGGCAAGCAACAACAACGACCCAGGGAGCTCTTCTAGCGCGGCTTACCGTGCATTAGGGCGGCGCAGCATTTGGGTTGCGCAGCATTTGGGTTGCGCCGGGGCTAGCCTGACGTAAGTGCGAATGGAAGCTTCCTGGAACAGCCACCGAAGGTTCCGAAACGTGGCTAAAAATTGTCGGGGTCAGATCTGGGTTGCATCGGACATTTTATTTATTTATTTATTTATTTATACGGATTCCTTGTTGGAGGATGAAGTGACAGGGATTAAAACTGTGTTGGATATATGGATATTTTGTGGATAGTTGCATCCAAGTCAGGTACCAGTATCGGCAGGGGTCGCAACCCTGCCGACACACACACAATAGAGTCAATGAAGCTCGTAACATTCCTACCCTGTGAGGAAAATTGAGCGATTGTGAAGACAAGACGAGTGTCCACGCCCGCTGAAGGACATTGGCAGCCTGGAGCAGCGAAGCAGCCAAGAAAGGTACATGACTAGAGGGGCGAGGTAGATGGAGACTGTGGGATTTCCCCCAAGATGAAACGGACAGGCAGGCAAGGCTGCGGTAGCATTCCTGGTGTGTATAGCTTCACCTTCCTGAACAGTCGCTCGCTGTGGAACGTTGGGAAGCCATGGGGCGGACACAGGGTAGTATTGAGTCACGAGGGATGTCGTCTTCGGCATGGTACATCCTTGTCACCTCCCATAGCTTCAGTCACAATTTGGACCAACCCGCCCATGTCCCTTTGCACACTGTGACTTAGAGTTTACCATACGAATATTGTGAAATTTCGAGGAGGCTGTGGTGGGACTGGGCGGAGGAAACATGCCCGGGCTTGGACGTGGGCCCAGGCACAAGAGCGGTTTGGCAGGAGGCTATCCCTGACCTTAGAGGGGAGCGCCCTATGTATATTGCTGGCCACGGATGCTCCGGGGAGCAAAGTCTGGTTCGCGAGTACCTAGGTAGGTAAATAGTAGAGCCTAGCGAGCACTCGAGTGTCTGTGCGGAGCAAGACCAGTGTGCTAGTCGGTTCGGTTGTCTTGCATGAAGATCTTTGTGTGCTTGGACTCGAGAGAAGAATATTAACGAGTTGAGTTTCTCAATCTTTCGTTTTCTTTTAACCCCCCCCATCGGGTTGCCAGATGAAAAGAAGCTGGGAGAGAAGGGAGGCTACGTGTAACTGGCCCGGAAGATATGGGCTAGCCTATCCGTACACGCGCCTAATATCACGGTCGCGGTAGCTTCCCGCGGGAAAGTTGGCCGCGGGGAGAGCGCAGGTTTAGAGTTACGGGCACCCAGGAGTGGGGGTCGACCAACATTCCGCCCGATTGTCATATATTCATTCTGGAACCCTGCAACCTGGCTCCCACATTCGCCAGGGCCATGAAGGATGGGAAGGATACACCACCACCACACGTGCCCTTGAAGGAAGCAAGTCGCATGTTGGCTGACAGGAGCCGGGCTGCAGGCATGGTGGGCCGGCAAGCATTGCGTTTGCTTGCCATGATCCCTGGTGTTGACACCACACCGCATAGCTGAGCTAGGTATGTACCTGCATGATCGAGTTTCAAATAAGACTAGAAACAGCAGCCAAAGCAGGCTGAGCTGTGTACTGTGATGTGATGCAGTGGAAGCAGACAGTCAATTTTTTTTCTCCCCTTCACACAAAGAGTCACTGCGTGGGCGCCCCTTGGTAGGTGGAGGATGCTTGTGTATTGAAATTCTTGAACAGTCCCAAACGCCAACAGGCCGTTTTTTCTTCTTTATTTTTCTTCTTTTCACTGGACCTAAAATTAGACAAGCTACTCAGAAGGAGGAAGGATGCAGCAGTGTGCTGTAAGAATGCATCGACGGCTGCCTGGCTCTTCGTGGAATAGATCGCCACGATTCTTCCATTGACGGCGAAATTAGAATGCTAAGATTGGAGGCGTTGGTTTCAAGGGACTGCCGGTGTTGGTCTTGTCTGACCGCAAACACCAGGGTCCCTCTGCCTGGGCCGTGCGATGTGAGAGAGAGCGAATGGATGGATGACCACGTCAGAACCTCGGCTGGTGGGAGCAGCCAAGATCGGTGTGTACCACGTTGCTGGGCAGGCCTGCAAACGCCCTGCAAACACACTGCAAACACCCTGCAGATGCACTGCAGATGCACTGCAGACGCCCTGTACCTGTCTCCTACGCCTGCCTGCCCGGCCCCCGATGCGATGCGGGGTTGGCATTTCTGGAGCAAAGCCAAGAAAGACCGTTACCCTGCAGGCAGTCCCAACTTAGTCAAGTATGGGCTGCTCCTCCCACCCTCTATCCCATCGCCTGCATTACGGGATGCTCACTGCGAGACACGTGATGGCTTCTGTCCAGCGCCCGGCGTCCAGTAGCCTGCCGCCGACTCCGCACATGCATGTGCAGACGTTAGCCACTGCAGCCACCAGACCCGGCGCCCCTGGCCAATGCTCCTGGAGTCTTTGGCCTTTAGCGAGCGGCGGTAGCAAAAGACGGTGGCGGGCATCGTCCCTACCTATGTAGACCAAGCTCGATGCCTAAGCCACGTAAAGCGACAAGCCATCCGAGCTCAGGCCGAACGGCGCGCTCAACACGCTCTGCACCACCACCACACGTAATACCTGCAGCACACCCAGTGGGTACTATGGCCATGGCCCCTATCAGTGAACTGATTGTTCATCAATCCGAAATTGAATTCCATGTACCTAGACCTAGAACAGTCTTGCCTCTTCCTTCAAGGAACGTGCACGTCATTGAGCGATTGTCGCAAAAGGCAGCAATCCGAAGCCGCTTTTTGTTTCTTCAATCGCATCCAACTTGCAGTGACGCAGATTCCACGCCCACAGTCTCTACAGCTTTGAGACTCGAGTCTCATACATAGACTCATTTTTAAGCTCCTTGCTTAATTGCTTTTTCTCCCGCGTGTTTGACGCTCTTAATTCACCCTTTAATCACAACCTTGACGATTGGTACACCAAAAAATGACTATCCCGACTCCCGACTTCAACCCGGACATCATCGAGCAGCTCCTGCTCGTGGATCCCGATGTCAACCAGGCCCGAGTCCTCAATCTGACGGCCGACGGCGACGATGAGGCGCGATGGGCAGTCGCAATCTCGCTCGACACCGACAATGATACCGAGAAGCCGGCTCCTGGAGTGGTGGTGAAGCATATTCGAAAAAAGCTTGTTGCGGCAATGAAGGTCTCCAACAAGAAGATGCGGGTCCCGAAGAAGTGGTTTGTTCTTGAGGAGCTGCCGGCCGACGAGGATGGTGCTGTTCTCGACGATCAACTCCGGTTGAACTTGGGCGCCGCCGACGGTTATGCTGGCATTTCCAAAGAGGAGACGGTGAGAAACATTGTCTCGCAGGTACTGCGACTGCCTCTGGCCGAAGTTCTGGCGACGGCGTCCTTTGTTCGGCTTGGAGGAGATTCCATTACCGCAATTGAAGTCATGTCTCGCTGCCAGGCGGCCAAGCTCACATTGCGAGTCCGCGACATCATGCGAGCCGAAACGCTGGCTGAGCTTGCCAACCTGGCCCAGAGCCCAGCCGACTACCCTGCTGACACCATCGACCAAGTGAACGCTGCCGGCGAAGCTGCTACCGAGATGCTGCAATACTGGGGCGCTCTAGAGGAGTGGTTCTTGCCAGAGAACAGGACTTCGTCCCAGCTCTCAATCTCCACCATTGCATATGAGCGCCTGCGTGACACCTGCCATGGTGTCTCACACATCACGCCCGCAGAGGTCTGTTTAGCAGCCGTCCAGCAGGCGTTTCAGACGACATTTGTAGACCGCCAGACGCTCTCTGTCATTTTCTCATCCCCCGCCGTGGGGCCCGTGGCTCCAGTGCCCACACTTAGCGCGACCCCCGACTTCACGGCTGCTGTGCGCCGTGCCAAAGACTCGGTCGCTCTTGCTCAGACTCCGAGTGCTAATGTTCCTTTCACAGAGCTTGCCTTCACCTTTGTCGATGAGGGACGCTCTTCTGTATTATTAAGCAGCAATGTAAACGATGGCATCCATGATGACGCTGATGGCAATGCCAAAACCCAACCTAATCACGGCACCGATGCCGGCAACGCTCAACAAAATGATGAACCTAAGCCTCTATTTAGCATCAGATTTACTGCCCGTACATGGGGGGCACTCTCTGTCGAATTCGAATACCCAAAGAACCTAACCCCCAGGAACAACCTCGTCAAGTGGGCTGAGCAGTCTCGGCAGATTCTCGAGAATGGGATACCTCTTCTTGCCCAAGCCATTCCTCTCTACTCGCTTTCCGACTTCCCCAACCTCCCGCTCAATTACACCCAGCTCGACCGATTTGTCAACACTGCCAACAAGTTTGGTTTCGACGCCATTGAAAATGTTTACCCCACATCTTCCGTTCAAGATGGCATTCTGCTCGCCCAGGTCCGATTCCCCGATCTTTACCGAATCGATTGCGTATTTGAGGTTTCCCGCGCTCCTTCTACTCCGCGAATCGATCTGGATGTTTTGGAGGCTGCTTGGAAGGATGTGGTTGCCTACCACCCGACTCTTCGCACCGTTTTTACTTCCAGCGTGCGCGACGGTGCCGTGTTCGACCAGATCGTTCTCAAAAACATCAATCCAGATGTTCGTCGTATCCCTACGGCTCAAGATTCCCCAGCCGCCATTCAGGCGCTCCGTAAGCTCAAAGATGCTACCTTTGTTCAAGACCAACCTGCCCATTTGATCACCATTTGTGAAACTGCCGACGGCCATGTTCACTGCAGGCTGGAGGTTAGCCACGCGCTCATGGATGGCATGTCTGGTGGTGTTGTATTTGAGGATATTTGCCGTGCCTATTCGGGTCGCCTGCCTTCCTCCCCTACCACTCGCTTTGGTGACTATATCGCCTATCTTGAAAGCCAACCGAAGGAAGCTTCTCTCGAATATTGGGTAAGCTTCCTTGACGGTATCCAGCCGTGCCACTTTCCTGGTTTGATCGACCATTCTTCCAGCCCTTCCAAGATGAAGAGCATACCAGTAAATCTTGGAATGAAGGACATTAGGAGCTTCTGCATGGCAAACGGACTTACCGGTGCCTTGTTCTTGCAGGCCATCTGGGGTCTTGTGCTTCGCGGTTATTCTATGGCGGACGATGTTAGCTTTGGGTTCCTTTCTTCTGGCCGTGATGTACCAGTTCGGGATGTCGATTTTATGGTCGGGCCTCTGATCAACCTCTTGATCTGTCGCATTAATTTTGATAAAATGACCACTTTTGGTCAGCTCTTTACCGACCTCAGGAACCAGCTCAATTCTGCCATGGATAACCAAAATGTCTCACTTGCTGAGATCCAACACATGGTGGCTCCTGGAAAGCGCCAATTGTTTAACACTTTGCTTTCTATCATGTACTCAACCCCCGAGAAGGCCAAAACCGATAATGCGGTTAACATTGGAGGCATTCTCAATTATGCCCCCACCGAGGTAAGAATCGGCAATTCCCTATTTGGTTTGAACCCGACTAACACAAGAAAAGTACGATATTACGCTCAACATTGATATGAGCGCTGAAAAGATGACCATGTCTCTGGATTACTTTACTGCTGGAATGACTGATGATCATGCCCACAGTCTGGCTGCCTCCTTCACCAAGGTTATGAACTTGGTTTTGAATAGCCATGCTACGAATTCTTTGTCCGAAATTAGCGTAATTAGCGACGCTGATAAGGCTAAAATTGTTAACGATCATGACTTGTTTGCTTCTCCCGAATCTTGCTCTCACTGGCAGATTGAAGAGCAGATCAAGGCGAGCCCCAATGCACCTGCCATTAATTCATGGGACCGCGACTTGACTTATGCCGAGGTTGGATTTTTTGCCTCTCGACTTGCGTGGAGATTGATACAGCTGGGCGCAGGCCCTGGCAAGATGATCCCGATATGTTTCCCCAAGTCTGCATGGGCTGCTGTCTCTATGGTCGCGGTGAATATGGCTGGTGCGGCTTTCGTTCCGCTTGATCCTGGAGCGCCAGTAAAACGTCTGCAAGATATTGTAGATGATACTGATGCAACCGTCGTTCTTGCTGCATTTGCATGCGCGGGAAAGCTCTCTGATATGCAGCTTGATGTTTTCATCGTGGATGAAGCAAAACTCAGCCAACTGCCACCTCCCCCAAGCGCTGGAATTCTTAGCCCCGTAAAACCCCATGACCCCTCTTTTGTTATTTTTACCTCTGGCAGTACTGGCCGACCTAAGGGTATGGTCCATCAGCACAATGGCATTGCTGCTACTGCTAGAGCATACGGTGGTTCCATGGAAGTTGGGCCTGGTACACGAGTTTTCCAGTTCTCGGCCTATACCTTTGATGTGGGCATTATGGACGTGCTAGTGACATTGATGCGTGGTGCTTGTATCTGTATACCTTCGGATCATGCCCGTGTCAATGGCTTGGCAGGCGCTATTAATGCTACCAAGGCTAATTGGGTTTTTTTGACACCCACGGTTGCCGATCTTCTGACTCCTACGGACGTTCCTACGTTCAAGACTCTCATTCTTGGAGGAGAGGCCGTTCCGAAGAAGCTGGTGGAGCGATTCAAGGATGCTATGCATGTTGTCGGCATCTATGGACCGGCTGAGGCATCCTGCTGTGCCCGCAACCCCACAGTAAGTACATCCCTCAAATCTACTAACCTTGGACGACCTATAGGTAGTGCATTCTGGGTTGTGAACCCTGCGAATCACCAGGAACTTTTGCCCATCGGCTGCATTGGTGAGCTCCTGATTCAGGGACCTATGCTTGCCCGTGGCTACCTCAATGTCGATGCAAAGGCAGCGGCCAATTTCCTCGACGAAGTTGACTTTGTTCCTGACAATGGCTTTGGTTATACCAAAGCTTACCGTACTGGTGATTTGGTCCGTCGCAACCATGATGGCACGTTCGATTATATTGGCCGCAAGGATACCCAGGTGAAGCTTCATGGCCAGCGCATTGAATTGGGAGAAATCGAAACTCGTCTCTATGAAGCTATCCCCCAGGATATGGGTGCTTTGGTCGACGTGCTCTCCCTTCAGTCCGATGGTCGCAATGTCCTAACCGCATTCCTCTGGTTTACCGAGGGCCCTGAATTTGAGGATACACCTGTGCGACTTGTTGATGCTCTCACCGACGAGATGCGAAATACCATCACCCATCTCAATACATCTATTAGTGCCACGCTACCTTCCTACATGGTACCCTCTGTATGGCTTGTTTTCCGAGGAAAACCTGAGCAAACTGTTTCTGGAAAGGTTAGTCGCCGGCCATTGGTTGCATTTGGCCAAAGCCTACCTTCGGACAGCGTTTCAAAGTTTTCTCTTGGAGCAGTCAAGACTGAGCCGCCTACTACTGATATGGAGCTTCGCCTTCGTGATCTGTGGTCTCAAATTCTTCACCTGCCTGCTACAGATATTGGTAAACATGACAGCTTTCTACAGATTGGCGGTGACTCGATAGCTGCCATTCAACTCGTCTCCTTGGCAATGCAGGAGGGAATCACCTTGACCATAGCCGATATTTTTGAGGACTCTCGCCTTAGCAATATGGCCAAGGTTGCTGTGGTGGAGGAAGAGGAGGTGACTTATGATGTGGCCCCTTTTGCTCTTCTTAAGAGCAGTGCGATGGCTACTATCAAATCTTCTGTCCAGACACAGTGCGATGTATCGAATGTCCGTGACATCGAGGACATTTATCCTTGTACGGCACTCCAGGAAGGTCTTATGGCTCTCGCTGTTAAGCAGCCTGGTTCGTACATTGCTAAGTACTACTATCGCCTTCCCGATAATGTCGACACTTCGCGGTTTAAACTAGCCTGGGAACACACTGTCAATATTTGCGACACACTGCGGACAAGAATCATTACACACAACAGCATTTCTTACCAAGCTGTTATCAAGGATGACCCTATTTGGGACTCCACTGATAATGTTGACCTTAAGGAGATGCTTGCAATTGCATCCGAGTATGAGATGCAATATGGTTCCCGACTCTGCCGATACGGTCTTGTTACTGAAAAGACTGGACAGCGGTTCTTTGTGCTCATTATTCATCATTCTATTTTCGATGGATGGGGTTTAAAGATTATTATGGACACACTCTACAGTGTATACCATAGGCAAGCTACGCAGGAGCTAAAGCCGACCTCTAGCTTCATGAGCTACGTTTCGCGACTTGACCAGGCGGAAGCAGGTGCTTATTGGAAGGCTCAACTTGCGGGTGCCCAGCGTGCTACATTCCCTCCGACAAACCCCAATCGAACCAAGACCGCAGCTAGCCGCGTTATGAGGACTAGCATCCCTTTTCAAAAAGTAGGACACGCCGGTATCACGAAGGCTACCATCCTACGTGCTGCCTGGGCCATTGTTCTTGCTAGGTATTGTGATTCTGATGATGTCTGCTTTGGAACCACTGTCTCTGGCCGTCAGGCACCTGTACCTGGCATTGAAAGAATTTCTGGGGCAGCTCTTGCTACGGTTCCCGTGAGAATTCTTTTGGATAGGCAGCAATCGGTGTCTAGTCTTCTTGAAGAAATCCAGAGCCAGGCTTCCAAAATGTCTACCTATGAGCAGTTTGGTCTCCGTAACATCTCTAAACTCAGCGCCGACACAAAGGAGGCCTGTGATTTCACCAGTTTGATTGTCATCCAACCTGTCCAGCAGTTGACTAACACTGTTGAGTCTGGAAAGACAGTTCTGGTCTCTGATGGCACTGATCAATATGACGAGGATGGTGCTCTCGAGGGCTACTTTAATTATCCACTGGTTCTGCAGAGTTTAATGTACGATGACCGCATTGAGCTCATGTTTATCCATGACCCTGAAATTATCAAAATGTCCCAATTGGAGGCCATTTCGAAACATCTCGATCATGTGATCCAGCAACTTCTTACTCAGAGCGAGACTCCTCTAGGTAAGGTGTCTGTGGCTAGTGACTGGGATCTTGAAAAAGCAGCAAGCTGGAACACTTCCAATAGTAGTCCTATTGAATCTTGTGTCCATGACTTGATATCGAAGTCCGCCGCAGCCAATCCCAGTCATAAGGCGCTGGTCAGTTCAGAGGGCAGCCTTGCATACGCTGATATGGACCACCTTTCCTCTGTTCTATCAACTCATCTCTCTCAGATTGGTGTAACTCGAGGAATGGCAGTGCCGTTCTGTTTCGAAAAGTCTGTCTGGGCAGTCATTGCAATGCTTGCAATCATGAAGGCTGGCGGAGTCTTTGTTCCTCTTGATCCATCACACCCAGTGGATCGCCGCCAGATTATTATCAGAGAATCTAGGGCTCGATACATCATAGCATCGCCTGCGACTAAAGAATCATGCGATGGCATGGTTGAACATGTTGTCGAATTGTCTCCTGCTTCTATGGGACGTCTTGCCTCAAGAATTCGTCCCCAAAAATCTGCGCCAGGAGAGGTCCAACCTTCTGATCCAGCATACATTCTATTTACCTCTGGATCAACTGGAAAGCCCAAGGCTTTTGTTGTAGACCACTCCGCTCTTGCCACTACAACTATTGGTCATGGTCGAGCATACACCCTTGGTGCAAAGTCTCGTGTGCTTCAATTCTCAAGCTTTGTCTTTGATGTTAGCTTGAGCGAGATTTTCGAGACTCTCACCTATGGTGGCACTGTTTGCATTCCTACAGACGCAGAAAGACTTCAAGACATCCCTAGATTTATCAAGAACACGCAGGTTAACACAGCGCTCCTTACCTCGACATTCCTAAGGACACTCTCTCCAGACGACCTGCCCTCTCTTAAAACCTTGATCCTTGTTGGTGAGGCACCAGCTAAGGACGTCTTGGACACTTGGCATGGTCATGTTACTGTTGCTAATGCATATGGCCCCTCTGAGATTTCAGTCTTTTGTACATCACATGTATATCAATCCGTTGATGAACCATCATCTACAATTGGTCGTGGTTTTGGATGTGATTGTTGGATTGTTGAACCTGATGACCATAACCGCCTAGCTCCCATTGGATGTGTTGGTGAACTTCTAGTACAGCGACAGATGGCTCGTGGTTATCTTAATGACGAAGAGAGAACCAAGGCCTCTTTCATTCGTCAAGTTAGCTTCCTACCTGAGCCTTCTTGTGAAGATACTCGCCAATTTTTTAAGACTGGTGATCTGGTCCGATATCTTCCCAATGGGACCATGGAATACCTCGGCCGTCAAGACACGCAAGTAAAGATTCGCGGCTACCGAGTGGAACTTGGGGAAATTGAGTACAATATCAAAAAGGCACTTCCAGAGGCTACTTATGCAGCTGTTGACGTCATCCGCCGCGACTCCCGCGAGACGCTCGTTGCTTTTGTCAGCTTTAAGAAAGATTCTTCTAAGATGGCTATTATGAGCTCACAAATTTCAGACTGGCTTCAGGCTAGCGATGATTCTTTGTCTCAATCCTTTAGTCATGTTGTTAATGAGCTTAAGAAGGTGCTCCCGGCATATATGGTGCCTAGCCTGTTTCTTCCCTTGCAGTCTATGCCACTTGGTGGTACTCTCAAGCTCGATCGCAAGAAGCTTCGTGATCTTGCCAAGACATTGACACAGGAGCACCTTGGTGCCTACACTCTGGCTGCTGAAGAAATCGTCGAGCCCACTACACCAATGGAATTCAGGCTACGCGAAATTTGGGCGCAGGTGCTGAACATTGGGTTTGAGCAAATTGGAAAACATAGCAGTTTCCTTCAAGTTGGAGGAGATTCTATCACTGCCATCCATTTTGTAACAGCTGCCCGTAAAGCGGGCCTGAAACTTGCTGTCAAAGATGTATTTGATGATGCCCGTCTTTCTGCAGTTGCTGAGAAGGTTGTCGAAGAAGATTTTATCGAATCATACACCGCTGAGCGGTTTGCATTGCTACCAAAGGATGAGGTGGATGTTATCAAATCGACCATCCAAGATGAATGCCAGCTGTCATCCGCTCAGGACATTGAAGATGCTTATCCTTGCACAGCACTGCAAGAAGGTCTGATGGCACTTGGTGTTAAGCAGGCTGGTTCCTACGTTGGAAAGTATGTGTATACGATCCCTGACAATATTGATACCGCTCTCTTCAAAAGCGCCTGGAACAAGACTGTCCAAATGAGTCAAAACCTCCGTACCCAAATAATACTCCGCAATGGTGTCACCATTCAAGCCGTGATCCGCGAGAAGCCCATTTGGGAGCCAACTGAAGGTATCGCATTCCATGCCTATATGGACAGCCTAAGGTCTATCGAGATGCAGTATGGAACGCGGCTCGCCCGATATGCCTTGGTTACTGAGGCATCAGGAGCAAGGTATTTTATCCTCCTTCTGCACCATGCTATCTTTGATGGCTGGAGCATAAATTTAGTTCTCAATTCACTCCAAACTCTCTACCAAGGGCAGGTTCCGGTTCTGGAGCCGTACTCCAACTTTATTAACTATACAATGAATTTGGACCAGGAAAAGTCTTCTCAATACTGGACAAATGAGCTCAAGGGCGCTCAACGGGCAAACTTTCCCAAAGTCAGTGCGACTACATCAACCACTAAGGTGGCAAGGACTGAGTTCCAATTCCCTCGGATGGAAAATGCTTTCATCACCACTGCTACAGTCCTTAGGGCTGCATGGGCTATTGTCCTCGCTAGATACTGTGACACTGATGATATCTGCTTCGGTACTACTGTATCTGGTCGCTACGCCCCCCTGGCTGGGGTGGATAAGATGGCTGGACCTGCCATTTCCACTCTCCCCGTTCGGGTTCGTCTTGATAAGGCGCAAGCTATCACTGAATTCCTCCATCAAATTCAGCAGCAGGCATCTGAGTCTGTTGCTTTTGAACAATTTGGCCTGCGAAATATCTTGAAGCTGAACCAAGAAGTCCAAGAGGCCTGCGACTTTTCTAGTCTTCTCGTCGTTCAGCCTGCGCAACATGCCATGAACGGTGACAAAGCTGATACAGTCCTGGTACCGGCCGACTCCTCGCTGTTCAATGATGTGGAAGCATTGGAAGGCTATTTTACATACCCTCTGGTGTTCCAGGTCTTTACACATAACGATCGTATTGAGCTTATGATTACCTTTGACCCTTCGTCGGTCTCGGAAGCCCAAGTTGATGCCCTTACTGAACACTATCAACATACTATCCTTCAGATCGCTGCTAAGAAGGACCAGCCACTCAGTGCTATTTCTATCCCCAGCGCCTGGGATCTTGACAAGGCTGTATCGTTTAATACTGAAGATCCCAGTATCATTCGATCTTGTGTTCATGAGCTCATCAGTGAGCAGGCAGTTTCCCGACCCCACGCGTTGGCTATTGATGCTTGGGATGGCCGTCTAAGTTACGAACAATTGGATGGAGCTGCTAACCGGCTGGCACACCATTTAATCTATTCTTGCGGTGTTCAAACTGCTGACTTGGTACATGTTTGCTTTGAAAAGTCCGTTTGGTTCTTTGTCTCCATCTTAGCCATCAACAAGGCTGGTGCTGCTTGGGTTCCCCTGGACCCCTCGCATCCGCTCCAACGTCAAGAACAAATTGTCAAGCAAACACGTGCTAGCCTAGCCTTGTCCTCTCCCGATAACGCGAGTAACTGCGCCACTTTGGTGTCCAAAGTATTGCAAGTGACGCCGGCTCTTGATAAGCGGCTCACGGAGGACCTCGGTTCTACGGAATGTCCCCAGTCCGATGTTACTCCAGATCATGCAGCCTATGTCCTATTCACATCTGGTAGCACTGGAACCCCTAAAGGTTTTGTAATGGAGCATGGTGGTGTTTGCACTAGCCAGACTGCTATTGCCAAGCGCCTAGGCCTCACACGAGATGTACGAATTCTACAATTCGCCTCTTATGTCTTTGATCTATGCATTGGAGAAATTATTGCACCCTTGATCATAGGTGCTACTCTTTGCATTCCTTCTGAAGATACTCGTATGAGTGGTCTGAAGGATTTTATTAACAATATGAAGGTCACTTGGGCTTTCCTGACCCCTTCCTTTGCTCGTACATTGAAACCCGAAGATATGCCTGGACTTGAATTCCTCCTCCTCACAGGCGAAGCTGTTGGACGAGACGTATTCGAAAATTGGGTTGGAAAGGTTCGCCTCACTACCGGTTGGGGTCCTGCTGAGACTTGTGTCTTTAGTACTCTTCATGAATGGTATACCAAGGACGAATCCCCTCAGATCATTGGCCGCCCTGTCGGAGGATACTGTTGGATTGTTGATCCCCAAGACCCTCAGAAGCTTGCACCCATTGGTTGTATTGGTGAAGTTGTCATTCAAGGCCCCACGATTCTTCGTGAGTATCTTAATGACCTAGTCAAGACGCAAGCTTCCATGGTGACCTCTCTTCCGGAATGGGCTCCTCGAAAAACGTTACCCTACTGGAAACGCTTCTTTAAATCTGGTGATCTTTGCTATTATAACCCCGATGGAACCATTGAGTTCGTCAGCCGCAAGGACACCCAAGTCAAGATCCGAGGTCTACGCGTAGAGTTGGGCGAAGTTGAGCATTACCTTCGCGATGCTCTCCCAACTGTTCAACAGGTTATCGTTGACGTCTATAACGGCGAAGGTGGTACCAACCTGGTCGCGTACTTCTCTCACGGGGACGAAACCCGTACTGGCACCCACAGCCCAACAGATATCTTCATTCACCCTTCATCCGAAATCAAGAAGCAGATTTCTGCCGCTGTTGGTAAGCTTAGTGTGGCCCTCCCTAGCTACATGGTTCCGACTCTTTTCTTCCCGTGTCGCTATATGCCGTCTATTACATCCACAAAGCTTGATCGTGGTAGTCTGAAACGCCTTGCTTCCTCCCTTGATTACGAAGAACTTATGAAGTTCTCCCTGAACGATACTGAGAAGCATGCTCCTATTACCCAAATGGAGACTCAGATCCAGAAGATGTGGTCTGCAATCCTCAATATGCCTACTGACTCAATTGGCCGAGACGATAGCTTCCTCCGCATTGGTGGGGATTCTATTACTGCCATTCAATTTGTTACCAGTGCACGCGAGGCCGGCTTGACGATTTCGGTCAAGGATATCTTTGCTGACCCCCGACTTTTAGCCGTGGCCGCCAAAGTCACGAAGGGAGATGCCTTATCTTACGAAACTGAGCCATTTGGCCTTCTCTCCGACGGCAGGCTTGAGGAAATTAAATCCAGTATTAGTCAACAGTGCCTCCTGACTAACGCCAAAGATATTCAGGATGCTTATCCCTGCACTGGTCTTCAAGAAGGCCTTATGGCGCTTGCGGTTAAGCAGCCTGGCTCCTATATTTCGAAGAGTATTTTCATGTTGCCTGAAGATCTTGACATTGACCGATTTACATCCGCCTGGGAGAAGACAATCCTACTTTGCGGTAATTTGTCCACTAGGATTATTCTTCATAATAATCTATCAGTGCAGGCTGTTATTAGGGAGCAGCCTTCGTGGGAGAATACTCTTGGAAAAGACCTGGCATCTTTTATAGATGAAACTAGAAAGATGGGTATGCAATATGGCTCTCGTCTCTGTCGTTATGCTCTCATCCGCGAGTCGAGCGGGAAGAAGTATTTTGTGCTCATTCTTCATCATGCTATTTTTGATGGCTGGAGTTTGAACGTGGTTCTCAAGACCCTTTACAGCATTTATTATGGCAAGACTGTCGAGAACCTTCAGCCATATTCCGGATTTATCAAGTATATCTCAGAGATTGATCATAAGGCTGCCTCTGATTACTGGAAGGGTCAGCTCCAGGGTTCTCAGCGGACTACGTTCCCACGCAACGAGAGTACTAATCCTCAGCATGCTCCCCGTATCATGAAGAGTAATATTTCTTACCCTAATTCTGTCGACAACTCTATTACCAAGGCCACCATTTTGCGCGCAGCATGGGCAGTTCTGCTAGCCCGCTATTGCGATAGCGATGACGTTTGTTTTGGTGCCTCGATCTCTGGTCGTCACGCACCTGTGGCTGGCATTGACAGAATGGCTGGTCCTGCTGTATCTACTGTGCCCATCCGAGTTCGTCTCGACCAGAAGATGACCGTATCTAGCTTTCTGCAAAATATACAGAGCCAAGCCTCGGAAATGGTTGCATATGAGCAATTCGGTCTCCGAAATATTGGCAAGATAAGCCTCCAAGCCCAGGAAGCTTGCAACTTTTCCAGTCTTATTGTTGTTCAGCCCGTACAGCATATTAATATTTCTGGAAGCAGCATGGATTCATCATTCTTTTTGGGTGCGACTGATAGATTCGAGGAGGAGAGACTAGAGGGCTATTTCAGCTATCCCCTGGTAGTGCAGGCCTTGACTCATGCAGAGCACGTTGAGCTTGTACTCACGTACAACCCTGCAATTGTGCCTACCCCTCAAGTTGAAGCATTGTCTCACCATTTTGACCAAATTGTGCAGCAACTGTTGGTACAGAGTGATAAACTCCTTCAAGATATTTCGGTCGCTAGCGAGTGGGACCTCCAGAAAGCCATTGAATTCAATGGCGACCACCCTGAGATTCTTGACACCACTGTGCATCGCCTTATCGAAACCCAGGCAGCCCGTCAACCTGATTCACTTGCTATCAATGCTTGGGATGGCCGCTTAACTTACTCTGAATTGAACAGTGCAGCAAACCGTCTTGCTTTATACCTTATTGATTATATGGGAGTTAAATTGGGCGACTTTATTCATCTCTTCTTCGAAAAGTCGGTCTGGTTTTATGTTTCCATGCTTGCAGTGAATAAAGCTGGAGCCACCTGGGTGCCCCTTGACCCATCTCACCCTAGCCAGCGTCAGAAGCAAATTATTTCGCAAACCGGAGCCACCATTTGTCTCTGCTCCCAGGCTAACCTTGACAAGTGCTCTGAATTGGTACCGAGTATTGTCGAGGTTACACCCGAACTCGACCACGAGCTGATTGATAATTATGGATCCGACCCTAAACTGGCCGTGGAGGGAATCACCCCTGATCATGCTGCCTATGTTCTTTTCACATCTGGTAGCACTGGAACCCCTAAAGGTTTTGTAATGGAGCATGGTGGTGTTTGTACTAGCCAGACTGCTATTGCCAAGCGCCTAGGCCTCACACGAGATGTACGAATTCTACAATTCGCCTCTTATGTCTTTGATCTATGCATTGGAGAAATTATTGCACCCTTGATCATAGGTGCTACTCTTTGCATTCCTTCTGAAGATACTCGTATGAGTGGTCTGAAGGATTTTATTAACAATATGAAGGTCACTTGGGCTTTCCTGACCCCTTCCTTTGCTCGTACATTGAAACCCGAAGATATGCCTGGACTTGAATTCCTCCTCCTCACAGGCGAAGCTGTTGGACGAGACGTATTCGAAAATTGGGTTGGAAAGGTTCGCCTCACTACCGGTTGGGGTCCTGCTGAGACTTGTGTCTTTAGTACTCTTCATGAATGGTATACCAAGGACGAATCCCCTCAGATCATTGGCCGCCCTGTCGGAGGATACTGTTGGATTGTTGATCCCCAAGACCCTCAGAAGCTTGCACCCATTGGTTGTATTGGTGAAGTTGTCATTCAAGGCCCCACGATTCTTCGTGAGTATCTTAATGACCTAGTCAAGACGCAAGCTTCCATGGTGACCTCTCTTCCGGAATGGGCTCCTCGAAAAACGTTACCCTACTGGAAACGCTTCTTTAAATCTGGTGATCTTTGCTATTATAACCCCGATGGAACCATTGAGTTCGTCAGCCGCAAGGACACCCAAGTCAAGATCCGAGGTCTACGCGTAGAGTTGGGCGAAGTTGAGCATTACCTTCGCGATGCTCTCCCAACTGTTCAACAGGTTATCGTTGACGTCTATAACGGCGAAGGTGGTACCAACCTGGTCGCGTACTTCTCTCACGGGGACGAAACCCGTACTGGCACCCACAGCCCAACAGATATCTTCATTCACCCTTCATCCGAAATCAAGAAGCAGATTTCTGCCGCTGTTGGTAAGCTTAGTGTGGCCCTCCCTAGCTACATGGTTCCGACTCTTTTCTTCCCGTGTCGCTATATGCCGTCTATTACATCCACAAAGCTTGATCGTGGTAGTCTGAAACGCCTTGCTTCCTCCCTTGATTACGAAGAACTTATGAAGTTCTCCCTGAACGATACTGAGAAGCATGCTCCTATTACCCAAATGGAGACTCAGATCCAGAAGATGTGGTCTGCAATCCTCAATATGCCTACTGACTCAATTGGCCGAGACGATAGCTTCCTCCGCATTGGTGGGGATTCTATTACTGCCATTCAATTTGTTACCAGTGCACGCGAGGCCGGCTTGACGATTTCGGTCAAGGATATCTTTGCTGACCCCCGACTTTTAGCCGTGGCCGCCAAAGTCACGAAGGGAGATGCCTTATCTTACGAAACTGAGCCATTTGGCCTTCTCTCCGACGGCAGGCTTGAGGAAATTAAATCCAGTATTAGTCAACAGTGCCTCCTGACTAACGCCAAAGATATTCAGGATGCTTATCCCTGCACTGGTCTTCAAGAAGGCCTTATGGCGCTTGCGGTTAAGCAGCCTGGCTCCTATATTTCGAAGAGTATTTTCATGTTGCCTGAAGATCTTGACATTGACCGATTTACATCCGCCTGGGAGAAGACAATCCTACTTTGCGGTAATTTGTCCACTAGGATTATTCTTCATAATAATCTATCAGTGCAGGCTGTTATTAGGGAGCAGCCTTCGTGGGAGAATACTCTTGGAAAAGACCTGGCATCTTTTATAGATGAAACTAGAAAGATGGGTATGCAATATGGCTCTCGTCTCTGTCGTTATGCTCTCATCCGCGAGTCGAGCGGGAAGAAGTATTTTGTGCTCATTCTTCATCATGCTATTTTTGATGGCTGGAGTTTGAACGTGGTTCTCAAGACCCTTTACAGCATTTATTATGGCAAGACTGTCGAGAACCTTCAGCCATATTCCGGATTTATCAAGTATATCTCAGAGATTGATCATAAGGCTGCCTCTGATTACTGGAAGGGTCAGCTCCAGGGTTCTCAGCGGACTACGTTCCCACGCAACGAGAGTACTAATCCTCAGCATGCTCCCCGTATCATGAAGAGTAATATTTCTTACCCTAATTCTGTCGACAACTCTATTACCAAGGCCACCATTTTGCGCGCAGCATGGGCAGTTCTGCTAGCCCGCTATTGCGATAGCGATGACGTTTGTTTTGGTGCCTCGATCTCTGGTCGTCACGCACCTGTGGCTGGCATTGACAGAATGGCTGGTCCTGCTGTATCTACTGTGCCCATCCGAGTTCGTCTCGACCAGAAGATGACCGTATCTAGCTTTCTGCAAAATATACAGAGCCAAGCCTCGGAAATGGTTGCATATGAGCAATTCGGTCTCCGAAATATTGGCAAGATAAGCCTCCAAGCCCAGGAAGCTTGCAACTTTTCCAGTCTTATTGTTGTTCAGCCCGTACAGCATATTAATATTTCTGGAAGCAGCATGGATTCATCATTCTTTTTGGGTGCGACTGATAGATTCGAGGAGGAGAGACTAGAGGGCTATTTCAGCTATCCCCTGGTAGTGCAGGCCTTGACTCATGCAGAGCACGTTGAGCTTGTACTCACGTACAACCCTGCAATTGTGCCTACCCCTCAAGTTGAAGCATTGTCTCACCATTTTGACCAAATTGTGCAGCAACTGTTGGTACAGAGTGATAAACTCCTTCAAGATATTTCGGTCGCTAGCGAGTGGGACCTCCAGAAAGCCATTGAATTCAATGGCGACCACCCTGAGATTCTTGACACCACTGTGCATCGCCTTATCGAAACCCAGGCAGCCCGTCAACCTGATTCACTTGCTATCAATGCTTGGGATGGCCGCTTAACTTACTCTGAATTGAACAGTGCAGCAAACCGTCTTGCTTTATACCTTATTGATTATATGGGAGTTAAATTGGGCGACTTTATTCATCTCTTCTTCGAAAAGTCGGTCTGGTTTTATGTTTCCATGCTTGCAGTGAATAAAGCTGGAGCCACCTGGGTGCCCCTTGACCCATCTCACCCTAGCCAGCGTCAGAAGCAAATTATTTCGCAAACCGGAGCCACCATTTGTCTCTGCTCCCAGGCTAACCTTGACAAGTGCTCTGAATTGGTACCGAGTATTGTCGAGGTTACACCCGAACTCGACCACGAGCTGATTGATAATTATGGATCCGACCCTAAACTGGCCGTGGAGGGAATCACCCCTGATCATGCTGCCTATGTTCTTTTCAC
>JAHVYB010000149.1:63670-94346 GCA_020623695.1 Calonectria henricotiae
AATTGGTACCGAGTATTGTCGAGGTTACACCCGAACTCGACCACGAGCTGATTGATAATTATGGATCCGACCCTAAACTGGCCGTGGAGGGAATCACCCCTGATCATGCTGCCTATGTTCTTTTCACGTCTGGAAGCACTGGCACGCCCAAGGGCCTCGTTATGCAGCATTGCGCTGTTGCTACCAGCCAGACGGCAATTGCTGAACGTCTTGGTTTAACTTCGCAAGTCAAGATTCTCCAGTTTTCTTCCTACGTCTTTGATCTCTGTATTGGCGAGATCATTGCCCCGCTCATTTCTGGTGCCACATTGTGTGTCCCTTCGGATGATGCCAGAATGAACAGTCTTCGCGAGTTTATCAATGAGCAACAGGTCAACTGGGCATTCCTTACTCCTGCCTTCGTGCGTACCCTCAAGCCCGAGGATGTGCCTGGACTCGAACTGTTGCTCCTCACCGGTGAAGCTGTTAGCCGAGACGTCTTTGAGTGCTGGGTTGGTAAGCTGCGACTTGTTACCGGCTGGGGTCCTGCAGAGACCTGCGTGTTCAGCACGCTCAACGAATGGTACACTGCTGAAGAGTCTCCTCAAAACGTTGGCCGACAGGTTGGTGGTTACTGCTGGATTGTTGATCCCAATGACCATAACCGCCTTGCTCCCATTGGCTGCATCGGTGAAGTGGTGATCCAGGGCCCTACCATTCTTCGTGAATACCTACAAAACCCCATTATCACCAAGCAGTCGACTGTTACCTCCCTTCCAGACTGGGCTCCCCAGCGCACTTTGCCACACTGGTCCCGCTTCTTTAAATCTGGAGATCTTTGTTATTACAATCCTGATGGAACCATTGAATTTGTCAGCCGCAAAGATACCCAAGTTAAGATCCGAGGTCTTCGCGTTGAGCTTGGCGAAGTTGAACATCACCTTCGTGCCGCCTTGCCAGGTGTGCACCAGGTTGCTGTTGATGTCATCAAGGGTGACGTTGGACCTAGCCTTGTGGCTTACTTCTGCTTCAGTGATGAGACGCGCAACAGCAATGGGGTTGACACAAGCATGTTCCTACCTCTGGATGAGCATCTTAAGAGCCAAGTTGTGGCTGCACTTGGCCAACTCAGCGTTGGACTCCCTAGCTACATGGTTCCCTCCATGTTTTTGCCCTGTAGATTCCTACCGTCCATCGTTTCTACCAAATTGGATAGAGGTACACTGAGGCGTCTAACAAACGCCCTTGACCAGAAATCATTGGTTTCCTACTCACTTGTCGATGCCGAGAAGCGTGCCCCGGCTACGACGATGGAGGCCCGTCTTCAGAAGATGTGGGCGGATATCTTGAATATCCCCGCCGAAACCATTGGCCGTGATGATAGTCTTCTTCGTATTGGCGGGGACTCAATTACAGCCATCCAATTTGTCACCACTGCTGGCGAGGCAGGCTTTTCAATCACCGTCAAAGATGTTTTCTCTGACCCTCGACTGTCATCTGTTGCTTCAAAGATGGTTGAAGGCCATACCCACGAGCCTTTCATTGCCAAGCCATTTAGCCTTCTTCCCGTGAACAAGGTTGACATCATTCAACGTGCTATTCGTGATCAGTGCCGCGGCTTAAAGCAGGAATGCATTGATGATGCCTATCCTTGTTCTGGTCTTCAGGAAGGTCTCATGGCTCTTGCTGTCAAACAGCCAGGCTCTTATATTGCCAAATATGTGTACTCTATTCCCGACCATGTGGACAGTCTTCGGTTCCAAACCGCCTGGAATCAGACTGTGGACCTATGTGCAAACTTGAGAACCAGGATTATTGGCTACAATGGATCTTCATACCAGGCAATCCTGCGCGACCAGTCCACATGGGAATTAACTGAGGGTTATACTCTTGCTTCCTACATTGAATCTATTGAGTCCTTGGAAATGCAGTATGGCTCTCAGCTGTGCCGTTATGCTCTCGTAACAAACAAGGACAACAGCCGCCACTTTGTCCTCGCTATGCACCATTCAATTTTTGACGGATGGAGCTTGAATGTCACGCTTGATACTTTCCTCAAAATCTACAACGAGGAGGCTGCTCCTGCTCTTCAGCCCTTCTCTAGGTTTATCAACTTCACTGAAGCAATCGACACTGCCTCGGCCTCGGCATATTGGAATGCCCAGCTTGAAGGCGCCCAGCGTGCGACATTTCCTCGCATTGATGGCACCTTGGATGCCAAGCCTGCGACGAATACAATTTCAACCAAGCTCCAATTCCCTGAAATGTCTGATGGCTCTATTACTCTAGCCACGGTTCTCCGTGCTGCATGGGCTGTGGTGCTAGGTCGGTATTGTGACACTGACGACATTTGCTTCGGAACCACCGTCTCTGGTCGTCAGGCTCCTATTTCCGGAATTGACAAGATTGCTGGTCCCACTCTAGCTACTGTCCCTGTTAGAGTTCGGCTCGATCCTGAGCTCGCTGTGTCAACTTTCCTGGCTCAGGTGCAGGAGCAGGCTACTGACATGATTCACTATGAGCAATTTGGTTTGCGCAGCATTTCCAAGCTGGGGCCTGCTGCGAAGGAGGCTTGCGATTTCTCCAGCTTGTTGCTTCTCCAGCCCGCGCACCATTTTACCGCAGTGAATGATGCCATCCTAGTGGCTGACAACTCGAAGGGAACAGCATCAGGTACTTTGGAAGGTTACTTTACATATCCCTTGGTGCTACAGGCAATGATGTACGAGCATCATGTTGAGCTCCAGTTTACTTATAATACCCATGTGGTTTCTGAAAGCCAGCTAGAGGCATTATCCCACCACCTTGAGCATGCCGTGGAAGAGCTGTTGACGAAACCGGATGCCGCCTTAAGCGCAATATCCATTGTTGGCCGCTGGGACCAAGCCAAGGCTTTGGAGTACAACCCAGAGACTCCCGAAATTGTTCGCAATTGCGTCCACCATCTCATCAAATCCCGTGTACGCCGCCAACCTCAGGCCATTGCCATCGATGGCTGGGATGGCAAGCTCACATATGCCGAGCTGGATGCTGCTGCCAACAGGCTTGCCCACCACCTTATTGACGATGCCAAAGTCCGGGTTGGGGATCTGGTGCACGTCTTTTTCGAGAAGTCGATCTGGTTTACTGTGTCTATCCTTGCAATTAATAAGGCAGGCGCAGCCTGGGTGCCTATGGACCCTTCACACCCAACCAAGCGTCTGCAGCAGATCACTGAACAAACCCGTGCCCATGTTGGTCTCACCTCTGTTACAAACGCTGACAAGTGTGCAACGCTTCTATCAAAGGTTGTGACAGTTTCCTCTGCGCTTGACGAGACCCTTGCTGCATCTATGGACTCACCTGCCGCTCCTCTGTGTCCCGTAACCCCCGACCATGCGTCCTACGTTCTTTTCACTTCAGGTAGTACTGGCGTGCCTAAGGGCTTGGTCATGTCTCATGCCTCTGTATGCACTAGCCAAACGGCCATTGCCAAGAGACTTGGGATCACACCGGCTGTCAGGATGTTGCAGTTCTCTGCGTATGTGTTTGACTTATGTGTGGGTGAGACCGTGGCCCCCTTGATCTCTGGAGCTACTGTGTGTATTCCATCCGAAGACAGCCGAATGAGCGGACTCAAGGAGTATATTAACGATAACAATGTTACCTGGGCTATCCTAACTTCGACTTTTGCCCGTACTTTGAAGCCAGAAGAGCTCCCCGGTCTTGAGCTTCTCATTCTGAGTGGTGAAGCCGTTCACCGTGACGTCTTCAAAACTTGGTTTGGTAAGCTACGTCTAGTAGGCGGCTGGGGACCCGCAGAGACATGTGTTCTCAGTACTATCCACGAGTGGACATCCATTGAAGATTCTTCAACTAATGTCGGCCGACCGGTTGGAGGTTACTGTTGGATCGTTGATCCGAATGACCCTACCCAACTGGCACCCATTGGGTGTATCGGCGAAATTGTCATCCAGGGACCAACTCTCCTCACTGAGTATTTGAATGACCCTGCTAAGACGGAAGCCTCAACAATGACGTCTCTACCCGGTTGGGCTCCGCATCGCAACTCACCTCACTGGAAGCGAATCTTTAAGGCCGGCGATCTATGCTATTACAACCATGATGGTACTATTGAATTCGTTAGCCGAAAAGACACCCAGATCAAAATTCGCGGCCTACGTGTCGAGTTGGGTGAGGTTGAGCACCACCTACGCCAATCCCTAGAAGGTGTCTGCCAGGTTGTGGTAGACGTGTTCAAAGGAGAAACCGGCGCCAATCTTGTTGCCTACTACAGCAATAGTGACGAGACTCGCATTTCCACCAGTTCTCAACTCAACGCTGACGATATGTTCCTTCCTCTGAGCGGTGAGTTGCAGGCTCAGGTTACGGCTGCTGTTGGCCAGTTGTCCATCGCCTTGCCTTCCTACATGGTTCCCACAATGTTCTTTCCCTGTCGCTTTATGCCTTCTATTACATCACTTAAGCTCGACCGTAAAACCTTGAAAGCCATGACGGCCTCTCTCTCTAGAGAGGAACTTGCACAGCATGCACTCGCGGAGACGGAGAAGCGGATACCCGAGACTCTCATGGAGATAGAGTTACAAGAGATGTGGGCCGATATTCTCAAAATACCCGCTGAAAACATTGGTAGGGATGATAGCTTTATTCGCATTGGAGGTGATTCTATCACGGCGATACAGTTTGTTACCATGGCCCGCGATGCTGGCTTGTCCATTACTGTTAGGGATGTATTTGCTGACCCTCGATTGTTCGCTGTTGCGGCCAAGGTTGTCGAGGAGGAGGTTCATGCCCGCCAGGTTGAACCATTTGGCATGCTCCCCAGTGGAGAATATGACTCCATCATCTCTGTTATTAACAACCAATGCAACATTAGGGGTGACCAATCAGTCGAGGACGTATACCCTTGTACTAGCCTGCAGGAGGGATTGATGGCTCTCGCTGTCAAGCAGCCTGGCTCGTACATCGCTAAGAATATCTACACCTTGCCCAAAGATGTTGATATGCCTCGTTTCACATCAGCATGGGAACGCACACTCGAGCTATGCGGTAACTTGCAAACTCAAATAGTATTGCATAATGGATCTTCTTTCCAGGCTATTATCCGAGAAAGCCCTTTTTGGGAGCCGACGGATGGTCAGGATATTGAATCGTACATGGGCAGTACTAAGGCCATGACTATGGAATATGGTACCAAACTTTGCCGGTATGCGATTGTTGACGGTACTGATGAACATAAATACTTCGTGCTCATTGTCCACCATGCTATCTTTGATGGGTGGAGTTTAAATCTCGCTCTCAGCACTCTGCATAACCTTTACCAGGGCCAAAATATCGAGAAATTCCAGCCTTACTCCGGTTTTATTCAGTACATTTCCGAGATGAACCATGAGACTGCCGCTACCTACTGGAAAGAGCAGCTTGCAGGTGCTCAGAGAGCTACATTTCCGCGCGCTGACAACGCTAACAAGAAGTCCTCTCGCATTCTGAAGACCAAAATTTCATACCCCACCGTGGCCGGTAACTCCATCACCAAGGCAACAATCCTCCGCGCCGCTTGGGCTGTTGTTCTTGCCCGCTACTGCGATACTGATGATGTCTGCTTCGGCACCACTGTATCCGGTCGTCATGCGCCTGTGGTTGGGATTGAACAGATGCCTGGCCCCGCCGTCGCAACTGTTCCTGTTCGTGTTAGAATCGACAAGCAGCAGCCTGTTGCTAGCTTCCTGCAAGACATTCAAGAACAAGCATCACAGATGGTTGCATACGAGCAGTGGGGTCTACGTAATATCACCAAGATTAGCCACGAGACCCACGAAGCTTGTGACTTCTCCAGTCTGTTGGTTGTACAACCTGTTCAGCATGCTACGCAAGTTGGCAAAGATCGAGGCGCCCCGCTACTCTCGATCGACTCTGATGAATATGAGGAAGAAGCCTTGCAGGGCTACTTCAACTACCCTCTGGTTCTCCAGGGCCTGACCCATGATGACCATATCGAGCTCGTTCTCATCTATAATCCAGCAGTCGTACCTGAGCCTCAAGTTGAAGCTCTATCTCGACACTTCAACCAAACTGTCCAGCAGCTTCTTCTTCAAAGCAGCCAGCCCCTGGAGAATGTGTCAATCGCGAGCGAGTTTGATTTACGGAAAGCCATCGAGTTTAATAATGACGCGCCTGAGATCCTCCGAACTTGCGTTCACGACCTTATTGAAGCTCAAGCAAGGCAACAGCCTAATGTATCCGCTGTTCTTGCTTGGGATGGTGAGCTCACATACGCCCAGCTTAATCGAGCTGCAAACCGATTGGCACACTATCTAATAGATACTATGGGTGTTAATGCGGGTGACTTTATCCATGTCTGCTTTGAGAAGTCCCTATGGTTTTTTGTTTCCATCATGGCCATCAATAAGGCCGGAGCTGCCTGGGTTCCTCTTGATCCCTCACACCCACTCCAGCGTCAACAGCAGATTGTTAATCAAACTCAAGCTCGTTTGGGTCTCGTGTCTGAAAGCACATCCGACAAATGTTCTGAATTGTTTGAAAGGGTCTTGATCGTTTCTTCTGTTCTTGATCGCGAGCTCATGACTGACATGTACTCGCCGCCAACCCCAGTCACCAGTGTCACTCCAGATCACGCGGCTTATGTCCTCTTCACCTCCGGAAGTACTGGTACTCCTAAGGGTTTGGTTATGCAACATGGTGCTCTTTGTACCAGTCAAACAGCTATTGCCAAGCGTCTCCGGCTTACCCATTCTGTCAGAATCCTCCAATTTGCCTCCTTTGTCTTCGATCTCTGCATCGGTGAGATTATTGGACCCTTGATATCTGGAGCTACCATTTGTGTTCCATCGGAGGATACTCGAATGAGTGGCGTAAAGGACTTCATCAATGACATGAAAGTGGACTGGGCTTACTTGACACCATCTTTTGCTCGTACTCTTAAACCCGCAGATATGCCCGGCTTGGAGCTACTCCTGCTTACTGGTGAATCTGTTAGCCGGGATGTCTTCGAAGCTTGGGTTGGTCAGGTCCGTCTGGTCACTGGTTGGGGCCCAGCTGAGACATGTGTCTTCAGTACTCTCAATGAGTGGTACTCGGCTGATGAGTCCCCCCAGAATGTTGGTCGTCAGGTTGGTGGTTATTGTTGGATCGTCGACCCCAAAGACCCTCAGAAGTTGGCTCCTACTGGTTGTATTGGTGAGGTGGTCATTCAAGGACCAACCATCTTGCGAGAGTATTTGGACGATCCGGTTCGTACAGCTGCAGCCACTGTGACAGACTTGCCCCAATGGGCCCCACAGAGGACATCGCCTTTCTGGAATCGCTTCTTCAGATCTGGTGATCTCTGCTACTATAATATTGATGGCACCATCGAATTTGTCAGCCGCAAAGATACTCAAGTTAAGATTCGTGGCCTCCGTGTCGAATTAGGTGAGATTGAGCATCACCTGAGGGCTGCTCTGAAGGACGTCAAGCAAGTTGTGGTAGATGTCCACCGAGGTGAAGCTGGGACTAACCTGGTTGCATACTATTGTTTCAGTGAGGACAATCGCACCACAAGCAGTGCTCAATCTACCGTCGATGCTGAGAGTATCTTCCTTCCTCTTGCTGGAGATCAGAAAACCCTTATCACTGCTGCTATCGGCCAACTTAGCGTTATCCTCCCTAGCTACATGGTTCCGACCATGTTCTTCCCCTGCCGCTTTATGCCCTCCATTACTTCGACCAAGCTGGATAGAGGCAGCCTAAAACGCTTCACTGCTTCGTTCGATCGAGACACTTTGGCCAAATATTCTCTTGCAGATAGTGAGAAACGCGCCCCTGTTACTCCAATCGAGATCCGGTTGCAAACCATGTGGGCCGATGTTCTTAAGATTCCGGTCGAATCTATCGGCCGCGACGACAGCTTTTTGCGTATTGGCGGTGACTCAATAACTGCTATTCAATTTGTCACTGATGCCCGTGAAGCTGGACTGCAGATAACTGTCAAGGATATCTTCGCCGACCCTCGCCTCTTCGCTGTGGCAAGTATGGTTTCTGAGGGAGTGGAGGAAGTCTTTGAGTTCGAACCATTCTCTCTTCTTCCTTCAGGGCAGTTTGATAAGATAATGTCCACCGTGAATGAGCAGTGCAATATCTCTAGCGGGCATATTGTCGAGGACATCTACCCTTGCACAAGTCTTCAAGAGGGTTTGATGGCTTTGGCCGTTAAGCAACCTGGGTCATACATGGCGAAATATGTTTATAGTCTTCCTGAGTCTATTGACAGCGTCGCCTTCAAGGAAGCCTGGGCTCGCACCCTTCAAGTTTGCACCAATTTGCGTACCCGGATCTTGGTTCACGAAGGAATGTCACTTCAGGCTATTATTAAGGAGGAGCCTATCTGGGAGTTGGCTGACTGCACTACCGTTCGAGCTATGATGGATTCTATCAGCGTTTATAAGATGCAGTATGGCTCTCACCTCTGTCGCTATGCCCTTGTGACCGAGCCGAATGGTCAGCGCTACTTTATCTTGGTAATTCATCATGCCGTATTTGATGGTTGGAGCTTAGGCATGATGCTGGGAACTTTGGAAAGCTTCTATCGTGGCAAGTCGGTCCCAGACACCCAGCCGTATTCTGGATTCATTCACTACATTGATCAGATGGATCATGATGCTGCCAGTGACTACTGGAAAGCACAGCTTGAGGGCGCCCAGCGTGCCGCATTTCCTCGACTGGATCCCGTTGCCGAATCTACACCTGCTAGTCAATTCATGAAGACCACGATCGAATTCCCTGACATGACCCACACCTCTATCACCAGGGCCACAATTCTACGAGCTGCATGGGCCCTTGTTCTGGCGAGATACAGCAACACAAATGATATCTGCTTTGGTACAACGGTTTCTGGTCGGCATGCTAATGTCTCTGGCATTGAGAGAATGGCTGGTCCCGCTGTTGCTACTGTCCCTGTTCGAGTTCAAATTGATAGTACTGACAGAGTGTTGAATTTTCTTCAGAGCATCCAACAACAAGCTGCAGAGATGGTTCCATTTGAACAATTTGGCTTGCGCAAAATTTCAAGAGTCAGCGCAAGTGCCAAGGAAGCTTCCGAGATCTCTAGCTTGCTTGTCATCCAGCCAAATGTAAATTTGATGGATAGTTCCGCCGACGCCGTCCTAGTTTCTGTTTCTGGGACCGATGTATTTGGGCTGCAAGAGGCTATGGATGGCTACTTTACTTACCCTCTCGTTCTTTCATGCCTCACATTGGACCATTCCATCGACCTCTCTTTTATGTATAATCCCAGCATTATCACCGAGAGCCAACTTCACGCTCTTACCAGCCATCTAAGCCATGTTGTTCACCAGCTCCTTGTCCAAGATGATACTCTGCTACAGTCGGTGTCCGTTGCTGGAGGGTGGGATCTTGCGGCCGCAACTGCCTGGAACATTTGTGATGGTATCCCTGTCGATACTTGCGTACATGATCTGATCTCTATGCGTGCTCTCTTGGCACCTGGACAAGAAGCTCTTGTCAGCTCGCAGGGAAATCTTACCTACGCAGAAATGGATCGCCTCTCATCTAGCCTGGCTGTCTATCTCTCAGACGTCGGTGTCGGCCGCGAAATGACTGTCCCATTTTGTTTTGAAAAGTCCACATGGGCAGTTATTGCAATGCTTGGAATTATGAAGGCTGGAGGTGTATTTGTTCCCCTTGATCCCTCTCACCCCCCAGATCGCCGCCAGGCCATCATTAATGAGGCCAAGGCCCAGTTTGTGATTGTCTCATCATCCACAAAGGAATTGTGTGCTGGTATGGCTGAACATGTTGTTGAACTATCGGCTGCCTCAATCGCCCAGCTATCTTCAAACCCACGTCGCCGCAAGACCCTTTCCGGCCGGGCAAAACCTACAGACGCAGCCTATATTCTGTTTACATCTGGCTCAACTGGAAAGCCCAAGGCTTTTGTTGTGGATCACTCTGCCCTTGCTACCACTACCGTTGGTCACGGCCGAGCGTATACCTTTTCTGAAACATCTCGTGTGCTTCAATTCTCAAGCTATGTCTTTGATGTTAGCTTGAGTGAGATTTTCGAGACTCTTACCTATGGTGGCACTGTTTGCATTCCTACAGACGCAGACAGACTTCAAGATATCCCCAGATTTATTAAGAATACGCAGGTCAATACGGCGCTCCTTACCTCGACATTCCTAAGGACACTCTCTCCAGATGACCTGCCCTCTCTTAAAACCTTGATCCTTGTTGGTGAGGCACCAGCTAAGGACGTCTTGGACACTTGGCATGGTCATGTTACTGTTGCTAATGCATATGGCCCCTCTGAGATTTCAGTCTTTTGTACATCACATGTATATCAATCCGTTGATGAACCATCATCTACAATTGGTCGTGGTTTTGGATGTGATTGTTGGATTGTTGAACCTGATGACCATAACCGCCTAGCTCCCATTGGATGTGTTGGTGAACTTCTAGTACAGCGACAGATGGCTCGTGGTTATCTTAATGACGAAGAGAGAACCAAGGCCTCTTTCATTCGTCAAGTTAGCTTCCTACCTGAGCCTTCTTGTGAAGATACTCGCCAATTTTTTAAGACTGGTGATCTGGTCCGATATCTTCCCAATGGGACCATGGAATACCTCGGCCGTCAAGACACGCAAGTAAAGATTCGCGGCTACCGAGTGGAACTTGGGGAAATTGAGTACAATATCAAAAAGGCACTTCCAGAGGCTACTTATGCAGCTGTTGACGTTATTCGTCGCGATTCGCGTGAGGCTCTAGTTGCCTTCATCACCTTTAATGCGGGTCAGTCTAAGAAGGGTGTCACTACTAGCACGGAAATCTCTGATTGGCTGCTACCGAGGGACGACTCTCTATCTTCATCCTTCACTCATGTTGTAGTCGAGCTTAAGAAAGCACTTCCAGCCTATATGGTTCCAAGCCTATTCCTTCCGCTCCGTTCAATGCCGCTTGGTGGTACTCTCAAGCTAGACCGCAAGAAGCTTCGAGATCTTGCCCAGACTTTGAAGCAGCAGCACCTAAGCTCCTATGCCTTGGCTGCTGAAGAGCGACTGGAGCCAACGACACCCATCGAGTTTAGGCTCCGCGAAATATGGGCTCAAGTACTCAATATCAACTCTGATGAAATTGGCAAGAATGACAGTTTCCTTCAAATTGGTGGAGACTCCATTACCGCTATCCAGCTTGTTTCTGCTGCCCAGCATCAGGGAATGGGATTGACTATTGCCAAAATATTTGAAAACTCTCGCCTCAGCTACATGGCTGCGAATGTCTCAGTTTCGGACAAAGAAATGTTCTACGAGGTTGCTGCGTTCGCGATGGCACCAGCTGATGATATCGGTTCTCTCCAGGAATCCATCTCTAACACTTGCCAACTCTCTGACCCTCGGGATGTTGAAGACATTTTGCCTTGTACTAGTCTACAAGAAGGTGTCATGGCTCTGGCTGTAAAACAACCCGGTTCATACATCGGCAAATATGTCTACCAGCTGTCTCAAAGTGTTGATCCGGCTCGTTTCGTAACTGCCTGGGAAGAAGTCTTTAAACTCCATGCTAATTTGAGAACCAGAATCGTTTCACGCTCAGGATCTTCTCTCCAAGTTGTCATTTCTGAGAGCCCGACTTGGGATGTGAAAGATAATTCTGATTTACATACATACATGGCTTCCACTAAGGATATCCATATGACATACAATTCTCGCCTTTGCCATTTCGCCCTTACAAAGGAGACGAATGGAGATCGTCACTTTGCCCTCACTATGCATCATACAATCTTTGATGGCTGGACATTGCAGGTTATGATGACAGCCTTGTACAGCGCTTACCGAGGCGACACTATCCCTCGACCGCTGTCCTATGCTAGCTTCATCAACTACACTCGCCAGCTTGACCAGACTGTTTCAGAGAAGTACTGGAAGCTTCAGCTAGATGGCGCGCATCGTGCTGCATTTCCCCGCACAGACAACCTTGCCAACATTGCCTCTACTACATCCGTTGTCAAGCACACACTCACACTTCCAAAGCTCGCCAACTCTACCATTACTCAGGCTACCCTACTTCGTGCCGCATGGGCTTTTCTATTAGCTCGCTATTCCGAAACGGATGATATTTGCTTTGGAACAACTGTTTCCGGTCGCCACGCTCCCGTTATGGGTATTGATAAGATGGCCGGCCCCGTTTTAGCCACTGTTCCTATCCGCATAGTCCTCGATAAGCAACAAGTTGTTTCCGACTTCCTGCATGATGTGCAACACCAAAGCTCTGAGATGGTTGCACATGAACAATTTGGACTGCGCAATATTTCCAAAATCAGTCCCCAAATTCAGGAAGCTTGTGACTTTTCCAGTCTATTTGTTGTTCAGCCCTTGCAACACGCTGCTGGTACTGACAACTCCTCGGACACTGTTCTCCTGCCAGCTGACCCAGAGACTTATGGAGAAAAAGATGTCGTGGATGGATATTTCACCTACCCCTTAGTTCTACAAGCCTTTACCCAAGGTAACCACATCGAAGCCCACTTTGTCTATAACCCCGCTGTTGTATCTGCGATCCAACTTAGCGCCATGGCCCAACACTTTGATCAAGTTGTCAACCAACTGGTTATGCATCTGGATGATTCACTTGGCACTGTTCAGATGGCTGGTGAGTGGGATATTGCGAAAGCTATTCAGTACAACGGGGAGCCTCCTGAATCCATGCGCGCCACTGTCCACGGTCTCATTGAGTCCAGCGTCAATCGTCACCCTGATTTCCCTGCCATCTGCGCCTGGGATGGCAAAATGACATATTCGGAGTTCAATGCCGCTGCTAACAGGCTTGCTCACTACCTTGTGGATGCACTGTCCGTCAAGGTAGGAGATATTGTTCATGTTTGCTTTGAGAAATCCATTTGGTTCTTTGTTTCTATATTGGCTATTTGGAAGGCTGGTGCTGCCTGGGTGCCCCTGGACCCGTCTCACCCAGTCCAAAGATACAAGATAATTATTCAGCAAACAGCTGGTCGTCTTACCTTGGCTTCTCCATCAAACTCCGCCCAGTTTAAAGATTTAGTCGATGATATCGTGGAAGTCACAGCAGTGCTCCATCAACAGCTAGTAGCCGCTCTCGGCAGCCCAGATGCACCAAGCCGAGATGTCACTGCTGAACATGTCGCGTATATTCTCTTTACCTCGGGGAGTACTGGCACTCCTAAGGGCCTGGTTATGCAACACGGCTCCGTTTGCACCAGCCAGGTCGCTCTCGCGAGCCGACTCAACCTTTCTTCGGATGTTAGGATATTACAATTCTGCTCATTTGTTTTCGATCTCTTCCTTGGAGAGGTCATCGCTCCGCTGTTTTCCGGAAGCACTGTCTGCGTACCCTCCGAGGAGACCCGCCTCAGCAATCTGAGTCAATTCATTAATGACATGAGCATCAATTGGGCTATCCTCACTCCTGCCTTTGCTCGTACAATGAAGCCTGAAGATGTGCCGGGACTTGAGTTGCTTATGCTTGGTGGTGAGCCCGTTGGCCGTGATGTTTTTGAGACATGGTATGGTCGAGTCCGCCTTCTCAATGGTTGGGGTCCTGCGGAAACTTGTATTCTCAGCTCCATACACGAGTGGACAAATGCTGATGAATCATCTCTGACTATTGGTATGCCTGTTGGAGGCTTTTGCTGGATTGTTGATCCCCATGATCCTAGTCAGTTGGCTCCCATCGGATGTGTTGGTGAACTTGTTGTTCAAGGCCCAACCATTTTGCGCGAGTATCTAGGTGATGCAGCCAAGACCCAAGCATCTATTGTTCAATCTCCATCCTGGGCCCCAAGCCACCATGTTCCCCAGTGGGAACGAATGTATAAGACAGGCGATCTGTGTTGTTACAATCCTCAAGGCAAGTTGGAGTTTGTGAGCCGAAAGGATACTCAAGTCAAGATCCGAGGTCTTCGTGTTGAACTTGGCGACGTTGAGCACAACGTTCATAAAGCCCTTGAAGGAGTCCGCCAAGTCATTGTCGATGTTCTTCAGGGTGATGCGGGTGTCAATCTTGTGGCTTACTTTTCTTTCAATGATGACACTCGTGTAACATCAGGAGGGATTAATCCTGACGCGGCTGACCTCTTCCTGCCACTCTCCCCCGAGCTCAAGACCCAAATTATGGTGTCCCTGGGTAAGTTGAGTGTGACTATACCGAATTACATGATCCCCACCATGTTTTTCCCTTGTAGATTCATGCCCTGCATTACTTCTTCCAAGCTGGATCGCAATGGTCTTCGACATATCGCTGCCACTCTGAGGTCGGAGGCTTTAGCTGAGTACGCTCTTGCTGATTCAGAAAAACGGTCGCCTGAAACCCCTATGGAAATCCGTCTCCAGGAGATGTGGGCAACAATTCTAAATACTCCCAAGTCGTCGATTGGCCGGGATGACAGCTTTTTACGAATCGGTGGTGATTCTATCACCGCAATTCAATTTGTCACCACTGCTCGTGAGGCTGGCTTGGCGATCACCGTCCAAGATGTATTTGATGACCCACGTCTACTTGCAATTGCGTCTAAGGTCACTGAGGATGCCGAGTCACAATCCTTTCAATCAGAGCCCTTCTCCATGCTTCCAGTCAATGATGCAGCCTCAATCAAATCATACATCTGCAAACAATGTACTTTGGTGCATGAGAACGCTATCGAAGATGCCTACCCCTGTACAGGTCTTCAAGAAGGTCTCATGGCTCTTTCAGTGAAGCAGCCTGGCTCCTACATCGCCAAATATGTCTACGCTCTCCCACCCCAAGTTAATACATCCCTTTTTAAGCAGGCTTGGGGTAAGGTTGTACAGATCATGCAAAACCTGCGCACCAGAATTCTACTTCATGATGGCATAACCTTCCAGGCAGTAATTAAAGAAGAGGCCATTTGGGACTCTTCTCAAGGCCTTGATTTCCATGGATACATGGAGAAGGTCAAGACAGTCAAGATGCATTATGGCACTCCCCTAGCCCGATATGCCTTGGTTACCGAGGCAACTGGCGCAAGATACTTTGTTCTACTTATTCATCATTCTATCTTCGACGGATGGAGTATGAATGTTATTCTAGGTAGTCTCCAAACTATCTATCTAGATAACTCCATCCCAGTCTTGGAGCCATATTCCAGCTTCATTAATTACACTCTGAACCTTGATCACGCTACGGCATCCAACTACTGGAAAAAGGAGCTTGCAGGTGCTCACAAGGCGACGTTCCCCAAAGCAGGGGCTACGGACTTCAGAAGTCAAGTAGTCAAGTCCACTTTCGACCTTCCTACTTTGGAGAATAGCTCAATTACCACCGCTACCATCCTCCGAGCTGCCTGGGCTCTTGTACTTGCATGTTATTGTGATACTGACGATATTTGTTTTGGAACAACTGTATCAGGCCGCTACGCACCTGTTGCTGGCGTCGACAAGATTGTCGGACCCGCCATTTCTACGCTACCCGTTCGCATTCGTCTGAACAAGGATCGAACCGTTTCGACTTTCTTGGATCAAGTTCAACAACAGTCTTCCGATACTGTTCCATTTGAGCAATTCGGTTTACGAAATATCCTGAAATTAAACCAGGAAACCCAAGAAGCTTGTGATTTCTCCAGCTTACTCGTCATCCAGCCAGCTCAACACGCAATGGGTCACGATCATGCAGATACTGTTTTGCTCCAGGTCGATCAGTCACTATTCCGGGATTCTGAAGCCGCTGATGGATACTTCACTTATCCACTCGTACTGCAAGTCCTAACCTTCAACGATCGTATTGAACTGGTTTTCGCATTCGACGCTTCGTCAGTTTCCTCGACTCAAGTTCACGCTCTAGCCAAGCACTACGAGCATACTGTCCAGCAGCTTGTTGCCCATAAGGATCTGCCATTGGGTAATCTATCAATTACTGGCCAGTGGGACCTGGCCAAAGCCATCTCGTTTAATTCAGATGATCCTCGAATCATTAGATCCTGTGTCCACCAACTTATAAACGAACAGGCTCTTCGTCGCCCCGATGCACTTGCCATTGATTCATGGGACGGTCAATTAACTTATTCTCAGCTCAATATATCGGCGAACCGACTAGCTCGTTACCTTATTGAGTCTGGAAGCATTCAAGCCGGTGACTTGGTACATGTTTGCTTTGAGAAGTCAGTCTGGTTTTTTGTCTCCATCCTAGCCATCAACAAGGCAGGGGCTGCCTGGGTACCCCTCGACCCTTCCCATCCAATGCGAAGACAAGAACAAATTGTCAAACAGACCCGAGCTCGTCTTGCTTTAGCATCCCCTGCCCATGCTGGGAAGTGCGCTCAGCTGGTATCTAATGTGATTGAAGTCACCCCTACTCTAGACAAGAAACTAGCCATCACATTAGGGTCACCCCAAGCACCTGCTTGCAATGTTGGTCCTAACAATGCTACATATGTGCTATTTACCTCTGGTAGCACAGGCACGCCCAAGGGTTTTGTAATGGAACATGGCAGCGTTTGTACTAGTCAGACGGCCATTGCCAAGCGTTTAGGATTAACCGCTAGGGTCCGTATCCTCCAGTTTGCCTCCTATGTTTTTGATCTGTGCATTGGTGAGATCATTGCTCCCTTGATCACAGGTGCCACTCTCTGTGTTCCTTCAGATGACACGCGTATGAGTGGCCTCAAACATTTTATCAATGAGAAGGAGGTGACATGGGCGTTCTTGACGCCATCGTTTGCCCGCACTCTGAAGCCAGAGGATATGCCTGGGCTAGAACTTCTTCTTCTCACTGGTGAAGCTGTCAGTCGTGATGTTTTTGACACATGGGTTGGCAAAGTTCGCCTTACCACTGGCTGGGGTCCTGCTGAGACTTGCGTCTTTAGCACTCTCCACGAATGGCATACTAAGGATGAGTCTCCGCAGACAGTTGGAACCTCGGTTGGCGGCTATTGCTGGATTGTTGACCCTCACGATCCTCAGAAGCTCGCACCTATTGGCTGCATTGGTGAAGTCGTTATTCAAGGCCCTACTGTCCTCCGCGAATACCTTGACGACCCGGTCAAGACACAAGCTAGCATGGTGACCTCTCTCCCAGAATGGGCTCCCCGACAAACATCGCCCTATTGGAACCGGATTTTCAAGTCTGGTGACCTCTGCTACTATAATCCAGATGGAACCATTGAATTCGTTAGCCGAAAGGATACACAGGTCAAGATCCGAGGTCTTCGTGTTGAATTGGGAGAAGTGGAACACCACCTCCGCCTGGCTCTTCCAACCATTGAGCAAGTTGTTGTTGACGTCTATAAGGGCGATGCTGGTACCAATCTGGTCACTTATATTTGTTCCAATGACGCCACTCGCACCGGTGTGCACAGTGCTCAAGATATTTTCGCACCTCTGACAGCCGACTTGAAGACTCAAGTAACCGCTGCCGTCGGCCAGCTTAGCGTGGCGCTCCCCAGTTATATGGTGCCCACACTTTTCTTCCCTTGCCGCTATATGCCGTCAATTACATCAACGAAGCTCGACCGCGGAACTCTCAAGCGCCTTACAGCATCCCTTGGCAATAGTGAGCTCGTAAACTTCTCTCTGGTGGATACTGAGAAGCGTGCACCAATTACATTAATGGAGCACCGCATCCAGCAGATGTGGTCTAGCATCCTCAAGACACCGCTGAACTCCATTGGCCGCGATGACAATTTCCTCCGCATTGGTGGTGACTCTATTGCCGCGATTCAATTTGTCACCAATGCTCGTGAAGCGGGCCTATCGATTTCAGTCCGAGACATATTTGCCGATCCCAGACTCTCGTCTGTGGCTGCCATGGTTACAGAGGATGAGGATGTGTCTTACACTGTTGGGCCTTTTCGCCTACTTCCGGATGTGGAATTGGAAGATATCAAGTCAACTATTCGCGAACAATGTGACTTAACCGCCGAGGATGTCATTTATGATTCGTACCCATGCACTGGCCTCCAAGAAGGTCTAATGGCGCTTGCTGTCAAGCAGCCTGGTTCGTATATCGCCAGGTATGTATACCAATTACCACCAAACCTCGATGTTGCTCGCTTCAAGGCTTCGTGGGAGAAGACTGTCAATTCTTCTGAAAATCTGCGCACCCGAATCATTGCCCGCGATGGTGATTCTATTCAGGCCGTGGTAAACGGTCCTGCTACATGGGAACATACAGACAATTTGCCGCTCAGGGCTGTAATGGACAATACCAAGCATATTGTGATGCAGCATGGCTCCCAGCTCTGCCGATATGGCTTGGTCAAGGAGTCAAATCAGAACTACTTTGTTTTGATAATCCACCATGCGGTTCATGATGGTTGGTGTTTAAATATGGCACTGTCCATGCTGACAGCAGCTTATCACGGAGCTCCTGTGTCTCAAATGCAGCCATATTCTGGGTTCATTAATTATATTACCCAGCTTGACCAGAATTCTGCCATAGACTATTGGAAAAACCAATTGAATGGTGCTCAGCGTGCCGCGTTCCCTCGCGCCGACATCCCTGCCGCCACCAAGGTCACAAGCCGTGTAACCAAGAGCAAGATTTCCTTTCCTGAAATTGTCGACACTTCAATCACCAAGGCCACCATCATCCGTGCTGCGTGGGCTATTGTACTTGCCCGATACTCCGAAACTGATGATATCTGCTTCGGTTCCACAGTTTCTGGTCGCCAGGCCGCTGTAGCTGGCTTGCACGCAATGAATGGCCCTGCTGTTGCCACTGTTCCAGTTAGAATTCGGCTCGACAAGCAGGAATCTATCTCAAATTACCTACAGAAGGTTCAATCACAAGCATCTGAAATGGTTCCATACGAACAATTTGGCCTTCGCAATATTTCCAAACTTGGACCCGCAATTAAAGAAGCCACTGATCTTTCCAGTCTCCTTGTCATTCAGCCAATAGCCCAGATGACAGATACTGAAGATGGTTATACCTTACTCCGTTCTCCGGACGCGGGCCAAGTCGATGACGGGGATGCCCTTGATGGGTATTTTACATACCCTCTAGTCTTCCAATGCCTAATGTGTGCTGAACATACAGAGGTAATGTTTATCACAAACCCATCCGTCGTGTCCGATTCCCAGGTCACGGCGCTATCACACCATTTCAGTTCTGTTGTAGAGCAGCTACTGGCCCATGGTAATCAGCCTTTGTCTGTTGTATCATTGGCAAATGACTGGGACATGGAGCAGGCAGCAACGTGGAATATTGCTGATGCTTTACCTGTTACGACGACTGTCCATGAGCTTATTTCGGATCGCGCATTACAACAGCCAACTCATGACGCCATTGTATCTTCCGCTGGCACGATCACGTATGCCGACTTGGACCACTGGACTACAATTTTGGCTTCGTACCTATCCCAGTTGGGAGTCCGATCTGAAACAGTGGTACCTTTCTGTTTTGAAAAGTCCATCTGGGCTATTGTTGCTATGATTGCCACGCTTAAAGCGGGTGGTGTCTTTATTCCCATTGACCCTTCCCATCCTGTTAGTCGTCGCCAGGCTATCCTAGATCAGCTTAACACCCGCTTTATGTTTGTTTCTCCGAAAACTAGAGATAGCTGCGAGGGTATGGTGCACTCTTTGATTGAGTTATCAGACTCCTTGATCAGAAAGCTCATCGCTACTATTAAGACTGGACATGCCATTCAAGCCAAGCCAAAACCATCTAATGCCGCTTATATTATCTTCACATCCGGATCCACTGGCAAGCCCAAGGCATTTGTTGTTGACCACTCCGCTCTTAGCACCACAACTGTTGGTCATGGCCGGGCTTATAATCTATCAAACACCTCTCGTGTCTTACAATTCTCAAGCAATGTCTTTGATGTTAGCTTAAGCGAGATCTTTGAGACCCTTGTCTTTGGTGGTACCGTCTGTGTCCCAGCCGACGATGTGCGTCTTCAGGATATTGCTGGCTTTATTAAGCAGGCCCGCGTTAACACTGCCTTGCTAACTGCTACTTTCCTCAAGACTTTGACTCCAGCAGATGTCCCATCTCTAGAGCTGCTTATCCTAGTTGGAGAGGCACCCACAAAGGATACCTTGGATACATGGCATGGCCATGTTACTGTTGCTAATGCCTATGGTCCTTCCGAAATTAGTGTATTCTGTTGTTCTCATGTCTACAAGACTGCGGATGAACCGGCTTCTACTATTGGCCGTGGATTCGGCAGTGCCTGCTGGATTGTAGAACCAGAAGATCATAACCGGCTTGCTCCTATCGGATGCACTGGTGAGCTTCTTGTGCAGCGACAGATGGCTCGTGGCTACCTTAATGATGAGGAGCGTACAAAAGAGTCGTTTATCAAGAGAGTTGATTTCCTGCCTGCGCCTGCGGATAATGATACTCGTCAATTCTTTAAGACGGGCGATCTGGTCCGTTATCTTGGAGATGGTACTATGGAATATCTTGGAAGACGTGATACTCAAGTCAAGGTTCGCGGATTCCGTGTGGAACTTGGCGAAATTGAGTATAATATTAAGCGTGCTCTCCCGGATGTCTCATATGCGGCGGTTGATGTTATTGACCGCGACTCTACCCAATCCTTGGTTGCCTTCCTTGGCTTTGGCGGCGATGAAGCAAAGAGTAATGTGGAAGACTTATCAGAATGGCTTTTGCCTATGGATGAAGCTATGAGGGAATCTCTTACTATTCTATCGGATGATCTTAAACGGGTGCTTCCGCACTATATGGTACCATCTCTATTCCTACCAATGCAAGCACTGCCATTTGGTGGTACATTAAAGCTTGATCGCAAGAAACTCCGGACATTTGCTACGAATCTTTCTCAAGATCGGCTTAACGGGTTTACGCTGGGTAATGCAGAGATGGTTGAGCCTACTACAGAGATGGAGTTTGAACTCCGAGAGATCTGGGCTCAGGTTCTTAATATCTCCCCCAGTAAGATTGGCAAGAACGATAGTTTCCTCCAAATTGGCGGTGACTCTATTACTGCTATCCAATTAGTGTCACGTGCCCAACAACATGGTATTTCGCTTACTATTGCAAATATCTTTGAGAACTCCAAACTCAGTTTCATGGCCGGTACAGTGAGCAAATCCATTAGAGGACTCTCCTTCCAAACGTCCCCCTTTGCTTTACTTCAAAATGGCCAGCTCGATGGCATCTTGTCTGCGATTAAGACTGATTGTAGCTTGTCAAACGAGTCTGATATTTTGGATGCCTATCCAACCTCTACCCTCCAAGAAGGTCTTATGGCCTTGAGCCTCAAGCAGCCAGGCTCTTACATCGCTAAGTATGCCTATTCCCTTCCACAGTCCGTCGATATCGAACGCTTTCAGTCAGCTTGGAAACGGACATTGGAAATTTGCGAGAACCTTCGTACCAGAATTATTCTTCGTAATGGAACATCCATCCAAGCTATTATTCGTGAGCCGCCCTTGTGGGAGCGCACGGACGGCCTCACGCTTCCTGCTGTCATGGAAGCTACCAAGCACTTGAACATGCAATATGGCTCCCGCCTTTGCCGTTACTTCCTTACAGATGAGCCAAATGGAAAACGCCATTTCGTTCTAGCCGTTCATCACTCTGTTTTCGACGGGTGGAGTTTGAATATCGTCCTTGGTACCCTGATCACCCTTTACAAGGGAAACTCCGCCATTCCTGTGGAGCCGTACTCTAACTTCATTAACTATATCACACAGCTGGATCATAACATGTCTGTTGATTATTGGAAGAGTCAACTTGCTGGCTCTCAGCCTACTGCATTCCCTCGTGTTGATGCTTCTCCCAATCACATTAATATCACACGGGTCAAAAAACACACTATGCGGTTTCCCAAAATGACTGATACATCAATTACAAAGGCTACTGTTCTTCGCGCTGCGTGGGCTCTGGTCCTTGCCCAATACACTGACACTGATGATGTTGTTTTTGGAACCCTTTCTTCTGGTCGACAAGCTTCTGTTGCTGGAATTGATAAAACGGCTGGGCCCATCATTGCAACGGTTCCTGTCCGCGTCCGTATTGACAAGCAACTGGCCGTCTCCAATTTCCTGAAGAGTATGCAGAACCAGGCCACTGAGATGGTACAGTATGAGCAGTTTGGCCTCCGCAATATCGCCAAGGTCAGCTCAGATGCCAAGGATGCCTGTGAATTCTCAAGCTTGATGGGTGTCCAGCCTGTCAATCACATTGGCTCCGCGTCTAGCGATGAAGAAAGGATCCTTACAGCCGCTGACTCCTTTGCCTATGGGCAAATGGATAACTACTTCACATACCCTTTGATCGTGGAAGCTCAAACTCTTGAAGACACGGTAGACTTTGTCTTTACCTATGACTCGGTCTTGATGCCCGACCTACAACTCGAAGGCCTTGCGCATCACCTCGAGCACGTAGTTTCGCAGCTACGTTCCGCGGGAGATGCTCCTTTGTACCAAATATCACTTACCAGTGCCTGGGATATTGCACAGTTTGCCAAGTTTGGTGCTAACAAGCCCACCAAGACGGTTTCAGAATGTGTCCACGACATGATCTCCCGACAAGCTTTGCGCAACCCATCCCGCGAAGCCCTCTATTCCACAGAGGGCACATTGACTTACGCTGAGCTAGATACCATGTCAACTCAAGTTGCTATGAACCTGGTTCAACTTGGAGTGAAGCCTGAGATGGTTATCCCTGTTTGCTTTGAAAAGTCAGTATGGGCTGTTGTCGCTCAACTCGCCGTCATGAAATCTGGGGCCGCCTTTTTGCCTTTTGATCCTTCACATCCCATAAGCAGACGTGAGATGATAATGAAAGAGGTCGGCGCCAAAATCGTCTTGGCATCACCAACAACTGCGGCTCCTTTCTCGGGGCTAGTTGACAACGTCATCATCGTTTCAGCTTCTTTCATCTCCACTTTGCCCAAGTCACCATACCGTATCAAGCAATTCAAGCCCAGAGCCGATCCGAAGAACGCCGTTTATGTTTTCTTCACCTCAGGTTCAACTGGTAATCCTAAGGGTGTGGTAGTGGAGCATGCTTCCCTTTGCTCCTGCATTGTTGGTCACAGTCCTATTTACGGTTACGGTCCTGATTCACGCGTCCTCCAGTTTTCTAATTACGCATTCGACGCCAGCCTTTCAGAAATGTACTCACCACTTGTATACGGTGGAACTGTGTGTATTCCTTCGGAGAGTGAGCGTATGAATGGCGTTTCTGCGTTCATCAATCATGCAAATGTCAGCCATGCTCAACTCACTACCTCATTCTCCAGGACCATTAATCCCGTTGATGTCCCTACCCTCAAATCATTAATTATTGGTGGCGAGCCGCTTGCCAAGGATAACCTGGATACTTGGTTTGGAAGGTTGAAGTTCATCAATGGCTACGGCCCAACAGAGATCACCATCATTGCATCAGCCCATGTATTCCAATCCGCGAACGATTCCCCCAATACCATTGGTCGAAGTCACAACAACAGATGCCTGATTGTTGATGCGAATGACCATACTAAACTGGCTCCTGTCGGCTGCCTTGGTGAACTGGTTATTCAAGGACCTATTCTGGCCCGGGGATACTTCAATGATCCCACACGAACGAATGCCGCGTTCATCGAAGGCGTCAACCTAATGCCCCCAGCCTTGGCTTCAGGGAACCCAAGGTTTTACAAGACCGGAGATTTGGTCAAGTACAACTTTGACGGCACCATTGAGTATGTTGGTAGAAAGGACACCCAAGTAAAGATTCGTGGACTTCGTATCGAACTTGGTGAGATTGAATACCAGGTCGGCCAATCTCTTGATTCTATCAGACATGTTGTCGTTGATGTACTCAAGACTGAATCTGGCTCCAATCTTGTCGCCTTCTTCAGTTTCAATGATACGGCAGACTCAGCATCCGATATCTTCTTGCCTCTCACCCCTGAGCTCGAGAGTCAAGTATCCACTATCCGGGTTTATCTAAACTCTGTTTTGCCACGATACATGGTGCCTACTCTTCTCATTCCCTGCAGCTATATTCCAGCTGCATCCACCTCTGCCAAACTCGACCGCAAGACTATCCGTGCTCTGGCAGCAGCTCTTGATAGGGACTCTCTATCCCGATATGCCCAAGTGGATAGTAAGAAACAGCCCGTTCAGACAGAAATGGAAGCACGCCTGCAGAATATGTGGTGTGAAGTTCTCAACATCCCTATTGAAAGCATCGGCCGTGATGATAGCTTTCTCGGCATCGGAGGTGACTCCATTACTGCGATTCAGCTCGTCACCGTTGCTCGTGATCTAGGTTTCAGTCTTAGTGTCAGTGATATTTTCGCAGACCCTCGACTGTCCGCCATTGCGGCGAAAATTGAAACCGATGGTAATGCGCAGTCCTACGACTCTATTCCATTTGCAATGGTGGAAAAATCTTCTTTAGAGACCATCAAGTCTTCCTTTGAGCAACAGTGCAACCTTTCGAGTGAAGAGGTTATCGAAGATGTATACCCTTGCTCTAGCCTCCAGGAAGGTCTAATGGCACTTGCAGTGAAGCAACCTGGATCCTATATTGCGAAGAATGTATATCGCTTGCCTGATTATATCGACCTGGTTCTCTTCCAAGCTGCTTGGGAGAAGACGGTTCAGCTCTGTGAGAACCTGCGTACTCGGATTATAGTCCACGAAGGATGCTCCTACCAGGGTATTGTGCAAGAAAAAGCTTCTTGGGAATTCTCAAAGAATATTAATTTGCGTACCTTGATGAATAAGCTGAAGGATGTACATATGCAGTATGGTTCCTCTCTTTGTCGGTATGGCATCACTGCCGAGGACACTGGGCTGCACCATTTCGTTCTAGTCATCCACCATGCTGTGTTTGACGGTTGGAGCTTGAATGTAGCCTTCAATATCCTGTTCGCGATTTACAGGGGACAATCCATCCCTGGACTGAAACCCTATTCCAATTTCATTCAGTACACTACTCGGTTGGATGAGGCTGCATCCAGTGATTTCTGGACATCTCAGCTCGCGGGGGCTCAGAGAGCCACTTTCCCTCGCCTCAATGTACCGGGAAAAGGTGAGGCAAATACTCGTCTTATGAAGACCAAGGTCTCTTTTACGAAAGCCCTTAATACTTCCATCACCAAAGCCACTATTCTCCGAGCGGCATGGGCTGTTCTTATTGCCCAATACTGTGACACTGACGATATTTGCTTCGGAACTACTGTGTCGGGCCGCCAGGCTCCTGTGTCTGGCATTGAAATGATGGCCGGACCTGCTGTCGCCACAGTTCCGATTAGAGTCCGTATCAACCGTCAAAGCGGTATTTCTAGCTTCTTACAGCAAGTACAACAGCAAGCTACCGACATGATTGCTCACGAACAATTTGGTCTTCGCAACATCTCAAAGCTCAGCCCTGAAGCTAGAGATTCATGTGAATTCTCAAGTCTTCTCGTTATTCAACCTGCACAGGGTGTGGCTGAAGAGGAAACTGATGCCATCTTCCTCCCGGCAAACCCTCAGCTCTTTGCGGCGGAAGAAGCATCCGAAGGCTACTTCACGTACCCTCTTGTGATGCAGTGTTTCACGTATGAAACCAATGTCGAGTTGATCCTGACATATGATTCCAATATTGTTTCTAGTGATCAGGTCGTAACATTGACTCACCATTTCGATACAATCGTGCAGCAGCTTCTTAAAGAAACAGCCGCCCCCCTGAACACTGTGCATATTTCCAGCGACCGGGATCTTCAAAAGTCCATCGATTACAATGGCGAAGCACCCGAAATTCTCCGCAGCTGCGTTCACAATATTGTCGAGGAGCACGCCAAACACCAGCCCAATGCACCTGCTGTCATGGCTTGGGATGGTGAACTCACTTACGCTGAACTCGACGCCTCCGCCAATAGATTGGCTACGTACCTTGTCGACGAAGCTGATGTTAAGATCGGAGATCTTGTTCATGTATGCTTTGAAAAGTCGGTCTGGTTCTTCGTGTCGATGCTGGCCATCAACAAGGCCGGCGCTGCCTGGGTGCCACTAGATCCCTCGCATCCGGAGCAACGCCAACGACAAATCGTCCAGCAGACCGGCGCCAGTCTCCTTCTTGTTTCACCTGTGACATTGCCCAAATGTTCTGATCTTCCAATTAGCTTGCTCGAAATCTCTCCTGCCTTCGACTCATATCTGCTTAATGAGCTTGGAGGCAAGGCACCTGGACCTCAAGTCGAGGTTACCCCAGACGCGCCTGTCTATGTACTATTTACTTCTGGTAGTACCGGAACACCAAAGGGTCTCGTGATGCAACATGGCGCCGTTTGTACCAGTCAAACGGCGATTGGCAAACGCCTTGGCTTATCGTCATCCGTCCGAATTCTGCAGTTTGCCTCATTTGTTTTTGATCTCTGCATCGGTGAGATAATCGGACCTCTGATATTTGGCGCAACACTTTGTGTGCCGTCTGAAGAAACCCGAATGAGTGGCTTGAAGAAGTTTGTCAACGATGCTGCCATCAACTGGGCCTACCTGACTCCATCATTCGCCCGCACTTTCAAACCTGCAGATATGCCTGGCCTTGAGCTTCTGTTACTTACCGGTGAAGCTGTTGGGCGAGATGTGTTTGAAACATGGGTCGGAACGTTACGCCTTGTGACTGGCTGGGGTCCTGCCGAGACGTGCGTGTTCAGCACACTCCATGAATGGAAGACCTCAGCCGAATCTCCCCAGACAGTTGGCCGAGCTGTCGGTGGGTTCTGCTGGATTGTGGATCCTCAAGACCCTCAGAAGCTTGCACCCATTGGTTGCATCGGTGAAGTTGTCATTCAAGGCCCCACCTTGCTCCGGGAGTATCTTGCTGATCCTGTGAGGACCGCTGCCTCGTCGGTAACCGAGCTTCCGCCTTGGGCACCCAACCGGGATTCGCCCTACTGGGGCCGATTCTTCAAGTCGGGTGATCTCTGCTACTATAACCCTGATGGAACCATTGAGTTCGTCAGTCGCAAGGATACTCAGGTAAAGATCCGAGGTCTTCGTGTGGAATTGGGCGAAGTTGAACACCACATGCGTGCAGCCCTCCCAAGCATCCAGCAGGTTATAGTTGATGTGTACAAGGGAGACGTCGGCACTAACCTCGTTGCGTACTTCTGCTCCAATGACAGTACTCGCAGCGGTACTCACCACGTTGATGACATCTTCATCCCGTTGCAATCCGATATTAGGAGTCAGATCAACGATGTGGCAGGCCGACTGAGAGTGGCCCTACCCAGTTACATGGTTCCTACCTTGTTTTTCCCCTGCAATTATATGCCGTCAATTACTTCAACTAAGCTTGACCGGGGTACACTTAGGCGTCTCGCATCTTCTCTAGATCGAGAAGCCCTTGCGCGATTCTCTTTAAGCGACGATGAGAAGCGGGCACCAATTACCACCATGGAAGTTCGCGTCCAAAAAATATGGTCTACCATCCTGAAAATGCCCGCTGATTCAATCGGTCGTGACGATAGCTTCCTTCGTATTGGTGGTGATTCCATCACTGCCATTCAATTTGTCACTACAGCCCGCGATGACGGTTTGACTATTTCCGTTAAAGACATCTTTGCAGATCCTCGTCTATCCGCAGTTTCCGCAAAGATGACTGACGAGGAGGTCATTTCTTATGAGACCGAGCCATTTACACTTGTCCCTGAGCCTGAGCTTGAGGAAATTAAGGCCACCATTGGCCGCCAGTGCCGGCTAACCTCCGACCAAGTAATCGAGGACCTTTACCCTTGCACTGGACTCCAGGAAGGCCTCATGGCCCTTGCCGTCAAACAGCCTGGTTCATACATTGCTCGATATGTATTCCAACTTCGTAACAACCTTGACGTTGATCGCTTCAAGGCTGCGTGGGGGAAAACTGTCGATCTATCAACGAACTTGCGCACCAGGATAGCAACACATCAAGGTGCCTCCTACCAGGCCATCATTGGTGGAAACGCTACCTGGGAGACTACAGAAGGCCTTTCTGTTCGCCAAGTAATGGATGATGCGAAAGCCATCAAGATGCAACATGGTTCGCGGCTATGCCGTTATGCCCTTGTGACAGAGCCCAACGGAGAACACTACTTCATTCTCACCATTCACCATGCGGTGTTCGATGGTTGGAGCTTAAATCTTTTTGTCACAACCTTGTACAATTTGTACAACGGACATTCTGTCCAGCAAATGCAGCCGTATTCAGACTTCATTAACTATGTCACTCAAATTGATGAAGATTCTGCTATCGAATACTGGAAAGTTCAGCTAGAGGGTGCTCAGCGTGCTGCCTTCCCTCGCCCCGCACCCAAAAAGTCCTCTGTTCCTAGCCATGTGTTTAAGAGCAAGATTTCTTTCCCCAAGATGCTGAATAGTTCTATTACTAAGGCTACCATTATCCGCGCCGCGTGGGCCATTGTTCTTGCTCGGTACTGTGAGACGGATGATATTTGTTTTGGCGCCACTGTTTCCGGTCGCCAGGCCGCAGTTGCTGGCTTGGAGACGATGAACGGTCCTGCCGTTGCCACCATTCCAGTACGAGTTATACTTAAACAAGACCAATCCATCAACGACTACCTGGAAGATATCCAGGCCCAGGCCTCTGAAATGGTTCCTCATGAGCAGTTTGGTCTCAGGAACATCTCGAAGGTCAGCACTGCTGCCAAGGAAGCCACGGACATGTCGAGCTTGCTCGTAATCCAGCCCGCTGCTCATATTGGAGACGATGACGACTCAGACAGATTTCTACGTACCCCCAAGTCTACTGTCTTTGACGAGGAGGAGGCCCTAGACGGATACTTTACTTATCCTCTAGTATTCGAGTGCTCCACTTACCCTGAGCACGCAGGCCTCTCATTTATCAGTAACCCAGCCGCAGTATCAGACTCTCAGGTCACAGCATTGTCGCATCACTTTAGCTCTGTCGTCGAGCAACTTCTTTCCAATACTGGCGGGGCTGTTTCTTCAGTTTTGCTCTCCAGTGATTGGGATATGAAGCAAGCCGCCATGTGGAATACTGCCGATGCCACACCTGTTCAGACACTTGTGCATGATCTTATTTCAGAACGCGCCCGTGAGAACCCTACTCAAGAAGCCATTGTTTCTACCCGCAACACTATCACCTATGGCCAGTTAGATATGGCTTCCACTATGTTGGCTACGTATCTGTCTCAGCTTGGTGTTGAGCCTGGATCAATGGTACCCTTTTGTTTTGAAAAGTCCATCTGGACGATTCTTGCAATGCTGGCAACGCTTAAGGCAGGTGGCGTTTTTGTCCCAGTAGACCCCTCTCACCCTGCGAGCCGACGACAAGAGATCATTAATCAAGTCAATGCGCGAGTCATGTTTGTTTCACCTCAAACAGGTGAAAGCTGTAGCGGTATGGGTCCTCATTTAATTGAGCTATCCCAGTCTTTGCTAGCGAAGTTGTCCGCTACTGTCAAAAATAGCCCGCATGTCCAAGTCAAACCGAAACCTTCCGATGCCGCGTATATTATCTTCACATCCGGATCCACTGGCAAGCCCAAGGCATTTGTTGTTGACCACTCCGCTCTTAGCACCACAACTGTTGGTCATGGCCGGGCTTATAATCTATCAAACACATCTCGTGTCCTACAATTCTCAAGCAATGTCTTTGATGTTAGCTTAAGCGAGATCTTTGAGACCCTTGTCTTTGGTGGTACCGTCTGTGTCCCAGCCGACGATGAGCGTCTTCAGGATATTGCTGGCTTTATTAAGCAGGCCCGCGTTAACACTGCCTTGCTAACTGCTACTTTCCTCAAGACTTTGACTCCAGCAGATGTCCCATCTCTAGAGCTGCTTATCCTAGTTGGAGAGGCACCCACAAAGGATACCTTGGATACATGGCATGGCCATGTTACTGTTGCTAATGCCTATGGTCCTTCCGAAATTAGTGTATTCTGTTGTTCTCATGTCTACAAGACTGCGGATGAACCGGCTTCTACTATTGGCCGTGGATTCGGCAGTGCCTGCTGGATTGTAGAACCAGAAGATCATAACCGGCTTGCTCCTATCGGATGCACTGGTGAGCTTCTTGTGCAGCGACAGATGGCTCGTGGCTACCTTAATGATGAGGAGCGTACAAAAGAGTCGTTTATCAAGAGAGTTGATTTCCTGCCTGCGCCTGCGGATAATGATACTCGTCAATTCTTTAAGACGGGCGATCTGGTCCGTTATCTTGGAGATGGTACTATGGAATATCTTGGAAGACGTGATACTCAAGTCAAGGTTCGCGGATTCCGTGTGGAACTTGGCGAAATTGAGTATAATATTAAGCGTGCTCTCCCGGATGTCTCATATGCGGCGGTTGATGTTATTGACCGCGACTCTACCCAATCCTTGGTTGCCTTCCTTGGCTTTGGCGGCGATGAAGCAAAGAGTAATGTGGAAGACTTATCAGAATGGCTTTTGCCTATGGATGAAGCTATGAGGGAATCTCTTACTATTCTATCGGATGATCTTAAACGGGTGCTTCCGCACTATATGGTACCATCTCTATTCCTACCAATGCAAGCACTGCCATTTGGTGGTACATTAAAGCTTGATCGCAAGAAACTCCGGACATTTGCTACGAATCTTTCTCAAGATCGGCTTAACGGGTTTACGCTGGGTAATGCAGAGATGGTTGAGCCTACTACAGAGATGGAGTTTGAACTCCGAGAGATCTGGGCTCAGGTTCTTAATATCTCCCCCAGTAAGATTGGCAAGAACGATAGTTTCCTCCAAATTGGCGGTGACTC
>JAHVYB010000149.1:94446-126161 GCA_020623695.1 Calonectria henricotiae
ATGCAGAGATGGTTGAGCCTACTACAGAGATGGAGTTTGAACTCCGAGAGATCTGGGCTCAGGTTCTTAATATCTCCCCCAGTAAGATTGGCAAGAACGATAGTTTCCTCCAAATTGGCGGTGACTCCATTACCGCTATCCAGCTTGTATCACTCGCACATCACAATGGTCTTAACTTGCTAATCACGGATATATTCGAGAATTCGCAACTTGGTCATATGGCATCCATTGCTACAATTAGCACACCCGCATTTTCTTTTGAGGCTGATCGCTTCGAACTCCTTCCCACTCACAATTCTAATCATATAAAGGCCCATGTCGAATCGATATGTAGCCTGTCCAGTCAACATCACATTCAAGACATTTTCCCAACATCTAGTATCCAAGAAGGTCTCATGGCTCTAGGCGTCAAACAACCTGGTTCTTATGTTGTCAAGAACGTTTACAGTCTTGGACGTCACGTTGATATTTCTCTATTCAAGACTGCCTGGGAGAAAACTGTTTCTCTTTGCGACAACCTTCACACCAGAATCGTCCTCGACGATGGTGTGTCTTACCAGGCTATCATCCGTGAAGAATCATTTTGGGAACCTACCGATGGTCTCAATCTGAATAATGTTCTTAACACCATGAGTATGATTAAGATGGAATATGGCTCTCGCCTCTGCAGGGTTGCCCTTGTCTCTGAAGATGATGGCACCAGCTATTTTGTTTTAATGATGCACCACTCAGTATTTGATGGTTGGAGTCTAAATTTGGTGATGGGCACACTGTACCAAGTCTACCATGGACACACATTCGACAATCCTCAGCCATACTCCAACTTTATCAAGTACACTACTCAACTTGATCTTTCCGCATCAGCAACTTACTGGAAAGACCAGCTCAAGGGTGCTCAGCGCGCCACATTCCCCCGCACCGAGCTCGCCACTGCAAAGTCTATCAGCCGCGTGACCAAGACGACTGTTCCTTATCCCAAATCTAATGACAACTCTATCACACAGGCAACAATCCTCCGTGCTGCCTGGGCAACAGTTCTGTCGCGGTACTGCGACACGAATGACATCACCTTTGGTACCACTGTATCTGGTCGCCAAGCTTCAGTGAAGGGTATTGATACAATGGCTGGTCCCACAGTGGCGACGGTGCCTGTTAGAGTCCGATTTGACGGTCAGAAGGCCGTATCAGCCTTCCTGGCGGATGTCCAGCAACAAGCTTCGGATATGATAGCATATGAACAATTTGGTTTAAGGAATATCTCAGCCTTGAGTTCTGAAGCTAAGGAGGCCTGCGACTTTTCCAGCTTGTTTGTCATTCAGCCTGTCCAGTCCCTTAGCTCTGTAAACACCACTGCTGAAGCCCCCTTCCTCGTGGCTACTGATGTAGTCGGCCACACCGGAGAGGCCTATTTCAGTTACCCTCTTCTTCTTATGTGCTTCACCTATGACGACCATGTGGAATTCGAATTCACTTACCACAGCAATGTTATTAGTGAAGACAGAATTCTCGCCATGTCGCACCACTTAGAAGCTGTCATTAGCCAATTACGCCTTGGTGGCAAAGTCCCCATAGACACCATCTCAGTGGCTGGCTCCTGGGATGAGGAAAAGGTTCTTGAATGGAATGATGATGAGCTAAAGGTCATCGATTCTTGTGTACATCTTCTAGTTGAAAAGCAAGCCCGTCTGAGGCCACACAACCCTGCTGTATCAGCCTGGGATGGTGAGCTTACTTACCAACAGCTTGACCAGGCTGCCAACCGATTTGCAAACTTTTTGGTTCGCGACTACCAAGTCAAGACGGGCGATCTTATTCAAGTTTGCTTTGAGAAATCTGTTTGGTATACAGTCGCCATTCTTGGTATTAACAAGGCGGGTGCTGCCTGGGTTCCGATTGATCCCACACATCCGGCTTTCCGTCATCAGCAAATCGTCCAACAAACCCGATCCAAGATCGCGGTCACATCGCTCGCCACTGCTGACATTTGCGAAAATCTTGTCCCTCATGTCATTAAGCTCTCGCCAGCTTTGATTGAAAAGCTGGCCAGCCGGTCCAGGACCTGGATCTCCGCACCTCAGACCGTCAATGTCACACCTTCTGATGCTGCATATGTCCTTTTCACTTCCGGCACGACAGGAGTTCCAAAAGGTGTAGTTATTGAGCATCGTTCAGTTTGCACAAGCCAGGTTGCAATCAGTAAACGACTTGGTCTTACACCTGAGGCTAGACTTCTGCAGTTCTCTGCCTATGTCTTTGATGCCTTAGTTGGTGAGATGGTCGGTGCTTTAATCACTGGTGCTTGCGTTTGCGTACCCTCAGAACATGAGCGCATGAATGGTTTGAGGGAGTTCATTAATAAAATGAACATTAACTGCGCTTGGCTTACACCCACATTTGCACGCACCATTAAGCCCGAAGATGTTCCCAGTCTTAAACTTCTGCTCTTGATTGGTGAGGCTGTTACGAGAGACGTGTTTGAACTATGGTTCGACAAGGTGCGCCTTGTCAATGCATGGGGTCCCGCCGAAACCTGCGTGCTCAGCGCTACTCACGAGTGGAAGTCACTCAGCCAATCATCCCTTACTATCGGTAAACCAGTTGGCGGCTTTGGCTACATTGTCAATCCAGAAGACCCCCGTCAATTAGCTCCTGTTGGATGCATAGGCGAAATTGTCATCCAGGGACCTACTCTACTACGCGAATATCTGTCCGACCCAGCTCAAACCCGAGCTGCTACGGTCACGTCTCTGCCAAACTGGGCCCCGAAGCGTACCTCTCCCAATTTCAATCGCTTCTATAAAACAGGTGATCTTGGCTTCTTTCATATGGATGGTAGTATCGAGTACGTTGGACGCAAGGATGCACAGATCAAGATCCGTGGCCTTCGTGTTGAACTCGGTGATGTTGAACAACATATTCGCAATGCTTTACTAGGTATTAAGCAGGTTGCAGTGGATGTTCTTAAAACCGACGCTGGATCTAACCTTATCGCCTACTTTTCGTTTAGCGACGAAAAGCGAGCTGGCATCGTCATAGCCGAAGATATTATTGCTCCACTGACCTCAGATATACAAAACCAGGTCACTGGCGTGGTTGGTCAGCTCAATGTCTCACTACCTCGCTATATGATCCCCACCGCATTTATTCCTTGCAGTTTCCTTCCGGTCATCACTTCTGGCAAGCTCGATCGAAAAGGTCTCCGCGGTCTCACTGAATCGCTCAGCCCCAGTGTCTTGGCTCAATATGCTCTAGTTGGTGGCAACAAGATAGCTCCCAAGACTTCCATGGAATCACGCCTTCAGAAAATTTGGGCCAAGGTCCTTCAAATCTCCGTCGATTCAATTGGTCGAGATGATAGCTTCATGGGCCTGGGCGGTGATTCAATTAGCGCCATCCAGTTTGTTACTACGCTTCGCGATGAAGGAATGTTGATTACTGTCAACGACATTTTTGCTGATCCTAGACTCTCCGCCGTTGCTGCCAAGGTCCTTGCAGCTGAGAATGCGCCAGATTACACAGTTGAGCCCTTTAGTCTCTTGCCCAGCAATGAAATCGACAGTATCAAAGACATAATCATTGAGACATGTAATGTTTCAAAGAGAGAGGATATTCAGGATGCCTATCCTTGCACAAGTCTACAAGAAGGCCTCATTGCATTAGCAGTCAAGCAACCAGGGTCTTACATCGCCAAGTACGTGTACCGCCTCCCAAAGACAATTGATGCTACTCGCTTCAGAAATGCTTGGGAACGCACTATCCAAATGTGCCCCATTTTACGTACTCGAATTGTTGCTAAAGATGGCATTGCTACCCAAACCGTCATTCGAGAAAATCCTATATGGGAACCTACCAAGGGTCTGAGTCTCGCTTCGTTTATGGATCAAGCTAAGGAAATTGAGATGCAATATGGTTCTCGACTCAGTCGTTACGCCTATCTATATGATAGTCGCTCCAATGAGAGCTACTTTGTACTCATCATTCATCACACTGTCTTTGATGGCTGGAGCTTGAATGTCATTCTTGGCACCCTCGTCAATATTTACCAAGGCCAGGCCCTTCTTGACCTTCAGCCGTACTCAAGCTTTATCAATTACACCACGCAACTCGATCAATCGGTGGCGGTGGATTATTGGAAGGAACAGCTTGATGGTGCCCAACGCGCCACATTTCCCCGAATCAACAAATCCCCACATTATAAGCCTACAACGTCTATTATGAAATCATCTATTCCTTTCCCTAGGTTAGATGACAATTCTATCACGAAGGCGACTATCCTCCGTGCAGCCTGGGCACTTGTGCTCGCTCGATATTGCGATACCAAGGATGTGTGTTTCGGTACGACAGTATCTGGTCGACAAGCTCCTGTGTCAGGGATCGAAATGATGGCTGGTCCTGCAATTACTACCATCCCCGTTCGTGTTCGTCTTGACAACCAAAAGGGTGTTTCAAGCTGGCTAAATGAGATGCAACAACAAGCTGCAGAAATGGTGGCCCATGAGCAGTTTGGTCTTCGCAATATTTCTAAGGTCAGCCCTTATGCCAAGGAAGCTTGCGATTTCTCTAGTCTGTTGGTCATTCAACCCATGCAACATGCCGCCGCTGAAGGTACAGACTCGGAAGTCATTCTTAACCCACCTAAGGATGATTCCTACAGCAACAAGCAGGCTGTGGAAGGCTACTTTAGCTACCCGCTTGTCCTCCAGTGTTTCGTCTACGATGAAAAGGTCGATCTCTTCATTGTCTACGATTCTGGAATTCTTAACGAGTCCCAGCTCAGCGGTATTACTCAACACTTTACCGAAGCTACTCAACAACTCCTTAAGAAGCGAGCAGCTAGGTCATTGAACCAGAAATCATCCTCCAGGTCATTAAAGAACAAATCTTCGTCTCGATCCTTGAGGGACAAATCTTCGTCTAGATCCTTGAGAAACAAATCTTCGTCTCGATCAGTGTCTCGCAAGTCATCATACCAGTCGTTGGCCGATCAAGCTACCTCAGAAGGAGCGGTACCACCTCTTCCCGGTCAATCTCTGTCTCAAAAATCATCATCTCGATCACTGGCCCGCAAATCATCTTCTCGGTCACTCGCCAATGCCACACTGCCTCAAGAGGACGTACCACCCCTTCCCAGCCGAACAAGTACATGGGCCCCGTGAGCTTAGTCAATAACGACCTGACACTTATATTCTACTTTTTTATTAAAAGATTACCTACACTGTCTTAGTTTTTTTTTTCTCTTCAAGTCTCTTCTTTCACTGTTTCTGTATTTATTATAGTTAGCTTCCATTATTATGAAATTATTGAATATGTTGCACTTCCATCAATAAAAGTGAACTGATTCAGCCTTCCCACCAATTCGCCAAATTCTAAATCTACTCAGTCATTAGACAAGCGTACTTATTCCAAGTTATGAATTAGTGGCGATTGTAGACAAAATACCTCATACTAAATCTATGCCATTGTTCTTTTCTTTAAAGCTGATACAGTAGGGTCAGAACAGTAAGGTCTAAGAGATATGTAGTAGGAAGGTTGATGTTCTATTGTCTATCTGCCCCAGTAAGGGACCTATATAGGCCTTTGTTGAGGGGTGGTGGCTGAGTCAGCCACACACACACCCCTCACCTCTTGCAGCCTAGAGCCCTGTGTGGGAACAGGGTTAGAGAGTAACATTAACATGTTCCTAGCCACGCACCTTTCCTTCCACAGCCTTCCTAGTAGCGGTGCTGTATTTTGGTGGTCTTCATCCACTCTATAAACCGTTCTTGTTCATCGGTTAGGGGGTCACTGTACTCCAGCTGTTCCCGGGGCTTATATAACGCAGCCTTTCCCTTAGCAATTAATTTAAGGGCCTGCCTAGGTCACGAGTTGTGGAAGGAATGGTGCGTGGCTAGGAACATGTTAATGTTACTCTCTAACCCTGTTTTCACACAGGGCTCTAGGCTGCAAGAGGTGAGGGGTGTGTATGTGGCTGACTCAGCCACCACCCCTCAACACCACCCCTCAGCCTAGGTCAACTTGCCTCTATTCCCGGCTTTCTAGTCTAAATTAATCTCACATACATTAGGTTTCCATTTCAATTTTCCCGATATCCTTCCAGTGTCAATTTCCTTTAACAGGTCCCATGCGCAATTGCGCGACAAATTGTTCATGCTTTCCAGGCAGCAGCGGCTTCGTCATTCCATCCGCTGTCATTTCATTCATGCCGACTTGTTCAAATGTAAAATATCCTTTCTCGGTTCTGTCAATGATCCATTTGTACCGAATGTCGATGTGTCGGGTTCGTGCGCTGTTGTTTTTGTTTAGTACGGCCAGTCTAGCGTTTTGGCTGTTTATAATCAGCACGTTCGGTGTCGTCTGGGGAAAACCGGTTTCTGTCAGAATATTGGTGATCCAAATCATTGACATACCCGCTGGGGTTAGGTTTATGAATTCGGCTTCAGTGGAAGAAGATGCTATAATCGTCTGCTTTTTAGATTTCCAGAAAACGGGTCCATCACCAACAAAGACCACATGTCCGGCTGTAGAAAAACGTGTCGATAGGTCATCGGCGAAAGACATATCTGCATATACTCTCGGTTTTAAGTCGTGGATGTTGTATCTCCCTCCAAGACGGATTGCGTAGTTAGTTGTTCCTTTGATGTATCGGAGTAGGTGTTTCATCACCTTACCATGAGTCTTAGACGGGTTTTCGTTTGCTTTACACAGTTTCTGTGCTGTGTAGGTAATATCAGGTCTGGTGCCCATCGAAAGATAATTTAGACTTCCAGTGTGTCGTAGCCAACTTTTCACAGGCATCACTGTCTTCATTTTCTTCCAGTTTCTTGGAATCTTAACCTTCGGGGGCCAAGGTATCTTGACGGGATTGATAATACCATCGCAGAACCTTTCGACAATTCTTTGGGCATACTTCTGTTGGTGAATATAGATATGGCGTCTGGGTTGATCACGTTCAAACTGCAAGCCAAGGAATTGTTTCATTTCTCCCAGGTAACGAGTCTCAAACAGATTATTGATCTCACCAATTGTAGTTTGGACCATTTGCTTTGTTGGTGCTGCCACCACCATGTCATCAACATATAGGATCAAGAGGACTCCATCGTCTCTTCGAAATATGCACACTTCTGAGTTTAATGGTGTGAATCCAATCGATGACAGTTCTTTCTTTGCTGCGTCAAACCACCAGGCTGGTGCGACTGCCAAACCGTAAAGTGCACGATTCAATCGGCACACCCTGTTCGTTCCATCTTCGAATCCATGAGGTTGAACAACATAGATATCTCGTCGTGCCAATGCATTGAGAAATGCCGTTGCGACATCGCATTGACCTGTTTCGTAGTCGAGGATTGCTACTATTGAGCAGAAAAGTCGGACTGATGCAATGTGAGCAACCGCAGCATACAGTTCTCCAACAGCGTAATTGTCTTCTTCCATGTCGCCACGAACAACCCATCTTGCTCGAGCATATGCTTCTCCAATCTCTGGATACTTAGCATCGTACACCCACCTGCCTTGAATTGCGACAGCACCATCTGGAAGGTCGACCAGATCCCATGCCTTTTTATCCATTAGGCTTTGGAACTGTTTTATTTCAGCAGGCCTCCACATCGTGTGATAGTCGTCTCTGTGCAACATCGATCGGTGTAAAGTTCGTTCTCCGATTATCTCGTTGTCTAAGGTGGCTGATAAGCTAATCACGATCATCTGTCGACAGCAACACATTGTGGGGTGATTCGATTGATTGCATCGGTGGTGACATGCTCAAACCTTGCCACTCAGAGGACGGGGATCGGTTTCGGTCGTCAGATATGGGGAGTTCGTGTGGTTCAACGGATGTTTCGGTGGATCTTGGGTGATTCGGTCGAAAGTACTCGATAGTTGTCACGGGTTTCATCAAGTGATTTGGTCTCCTCCAATTTCACCGCATCGTCGTCTTCGTAGTATGTTCCAGGCATTTGACCGAAGGGTTCCTCCTGTTGTAGGATATCATCCTCGTCATCAGTATCACGAACCTCTATAGGAGAGGGTGATTGGGAGGGACTGGGCAAGCCTCTTCCAGTGTTCTGGGTTGTTGTCTTCTCTGTTTGTGTTTCTGTTTGTGGTTCTTGTCGATCGTCCATATTGTCATTCTGGGGAGGGAAAGGTTCGGCAGCATCGGATCTCATAAATATCATTCGTCCGCCGTCAAGAATCTCCGGATCAACAAGTGTTGCTTCGTATTCGATTTCGGCTGCATCTTCTTTTTCACTCCCATCTTTGAAGATCTCATGGAATCTGACATCTCGGGCACGAACCACATGATTTTGTTCAGGGATCCAAACCTGGTAAATATGACCTCGCATGCCTTCCATGCCGACAAGAGATCCTTTCTAGGCTCTTGGTGCCATTTTGTACGCTTTCGGCGCATGTTTTGTATCCTTTTCTTGGATCTTGACGTAAGCGGTATATCCCCAGGTGTGTATATGTTGAACACTTGGATCATAGTCAACTTTAATCGCTTCGCACATGGCTTGTAGAGGTGATTTGTTGTCCGTATTAGCTGATATCGGTAGTCAGTTAATAATGTAGGTTGCTGTGTCCATAAAGTATGTCCACAGAAACTCTGGCAGTCCCGTTTCAATGCATACAGTTCATGCCTCTTCTATTATTGCTCTTCCTGCACGTTCACTCTTTCCATTTTGTTGCTGCGAATAAGGTGCTGACTCGCGTACCGCGATTCCTCTTATGTATACCCAATTCATTTTGTCGCTGTAGAATTCTGGAGCACCATCGAATCCGAATGTTTGGACTTTATATCCCCCACTGTGGTTTTCAACACTGTCTGTCCAGCATTTCAACGCATCAAGGACTTTGTCCTTAGAATGCAAGAGAAGAAGCTAGTGGTAGCTTGTGAATGCGTTGATTCCGTGGAGACTGTGGTTGTATCCGCCATATCCAGTAGGTTTGTGGTCAATAATGTCCCAATAGACATGCGAGAGGAATTGTTTTAGTTTCACCAATGGTGTTCGACTAATCATGGAGTCCAATTTTACCATGTGGCAGCTTTCGCAGTGGAAACCTTCAATAGTCTTTGGATCAATCTTGATCCCGGCTCTTTTGCACGCCGTAAGCACTCTGTCTTTGCTCATATGAGCAAGTCGTCAATGCATCAAACCGTACTCCACTATTGTCACAGCATTTTCGGAAGCATAGCGAAGTTGAATGAACATTTTGGTTTCACATTCGCCAAAAATACAATATTATATCTCCATCTGATCGAGGACAACTTCTCTTCCGTGCTCTTGAGGTAGAGTTCGTTTCTCCCTATATCAAAGCCGATGCCTTTGTGTTTCAGTAATCCCGGACTGATCATGTTTGTCATCGCAGTCGGGCAGTATTGTGCATCTGGGAGTATAAGGGTAGCACCTTCCATCTGGAGTTCGACTATCCCGCGGCCTTCAGTGGCTAGATTGCCTCCATTGCTGGAGGTCATTGTAGTCAATTCAGGTATTTCCGCCAAGTAAGAAAACTACTTTCTGTCGTTAAAACAGTATCCCGAACAACCTGAGTCGATAAGGACATCATTCTTGATTTCGTCTTTCAATGTCGCCGCCATCAACAGTAATTTCTCCAATGCCGATGGGTTCTCGGTTTTTACCGTTGAAGTCATCATCTCATTTGGCGTATCTTTCTGGATCAAGGCCATCGACAGTAATGCCGCTCTAAATTGTCTTCCTGCTATTAGGATGTTGATGTTTTCCTTGTTAACATTCTTAGAAGCATCCTCATCTTTAGAATCATTACCTTTCTCCTTCTTTGCTTAATTAGGTGCTAAGTGAGGGTTGCTCTTCTAGCATTTTGCAGTCGAATGCCAAATTCCTTTCTTTGAGGGACTATAAGTATGGCATCCATCTTTGTCTGTGGATTGCACCACACGCTTATCTTTGTGGTTTTTTTGTTTAGGTCTTTTATTATTGGCAGCCATCGCTATGTTTAGACTACTATCTTTCTTGATGTTGGCTTGTTATGATAGGAAACTGACCATCTTCTTCTTTGTAATCTTTATGCCTTTGTGCATATTGTGAGTCTAGTTGTTGTACCAGAGAGGGTTCGTTTTCTTGACCCCGCTCATCGCAATAATAACAAAGATCTCTTTAGGCATTGTTGGAAGTCGAGTGGTGATATGGTTCCAGTAATAATAAAGTTTGTAAAGGTAGGCATCCAGTGTCGAAAATTCGCTTCTCTCCAGGCGCACAAATACCATCACCAGATCATAGAGTCTGTCTTATGGTGCATGCAAGATAGCACGCTTGACTCTGTCGTAGAATTTGTGGGCTGTGCATTCTGTCGGGTTCCAGCCATCTTAACTCAATTTCTTCATCAACCCATCGGAGAGATGGTTGACCAAAAACACTTGAGCTTTTTTGTCTTCTCTTTTGAAGGCTGCCTTCTGTTCATCAGATGCAGTATACGGGGATTTCAGGTCTTTAGTGAAGTAGTCTGTAACGCAGGCTCCCCCAATCCAAGGGATAACCTCATTCCTTGAAGATCTAAGACAATAGGGTCCGGGCCCCATAGACCCAACAGGACACAGTAGCCTCTTCATCCTAGGTTAAAAGGAAGAGGAATAGCTAGAGGAAGTAAGGATCAAGCTTTAGTCTCGTATTCGATAGGAACCTATGTTTACCCTGCCTGACTATCTCAATTGGTGTCGCCCCGTTACATAGTCGATGATATCTAACATGTCCGCGTTAAAATTTCGAACTTGATTCGCCATTCGTCCCAGTGGCTAGCGTCTCTCAATTTCTCCACTTGTGGCATAAACGCTTATGCCACCCCCATCTTGGAAGGGCTCAGATGTTGTGCCATCTTGGAACAGGGCGTTGTCGCTGACTTATCTTTGTCGCTTTCAACGCTTTCAACGTCTTCTTTCGTGTTGTTGTTTATTTGTAAAAAAAAAATCAACCGTGGGCTCAACCAGGCAGTAGACCTAGGAACACTGTTGAGGGGTGGTGGCTGAGTCAGCCACACACACACCCCTCACCACCTCTTGCAGCCTAGAGCCCTGTGTGGAAACAGGGTTAGATAGTAACATTAACATGTTCCTAGCCACGCACCTTTCCTTCCACAGGTTATGAGCCCTCGCGCTCGCTGTGCATGACAAAGATAACACCTTTATAGTACAACCGTTTTTTGGATACAACCAGTGGCATTGAAAATGCAGCCCCGTGCCATACAACTAACTTTACTCTTCTGGGCAGAACAACCTTGAGTCGTGTTGTTGTTCTTGGTGTTTTTCGAACTCCCTAGTATTTCGCACCGTTATTGGCCAACTTGTGGGTGGCGCGTGTCAAATCCAGTAATATATGGAGCGGAACCGGGTTTAGGGCCCCATGGGTTGATGGTCGATTTGACCCAGTTTGTCGGGTTGCCTTAGTGTGTCGGGCAGTTTTTGTTCGCGCACGTAGTTTTAAGGCGATGTAGCGCGAGAATGTCGTAGTCAAAGTAATTGTTGATTTATCTTCGTCATGCACAGCGAGCGCGAGGGCTCATAACCTGTGGAAGGATGGGTGTGTGATCAAGAACATGTTGATGTTACTATCTAACTGTGTGCCTTCCATACAGGGCTCTAGGTTGCAAAGGGCGAGAGGTGTATGGCTGACTCAGTCACCACCCCTCAACAAGTTCGGTTTAACAGGCCTAAGCAATTAGTGCAGCGGAGTGTAGTGCCGCTGTAGCCCAGCGATGGGGGAGAGCTGGGTTTGGCTCACAGAAAGAGAGAACGCTGGACAGCCGCGTATGTGGGCAGTGGGCGGCCCCTGTTCGATACCGCCTATAATGTTTCTTCTAGAGAGAAACTTGAGATGAAATTTATATGGATCTTGCAAGCTCAGAAAGAGCAGATCGTCTTTTTGATAGTCGGCCAGCGGCTAGGTAATGTAATACAGGCTCCCTCATATCAAGAGAGCGCCCCCATCCCTTGAGGTCTAAGACAACATGGCCATGGCCCTGTAGGCCCAACAGGACATATTCTCCCTTTCATCCCCTTATGTATAGAAGAAGGAAAGGTGTCGCGCAAAAGACGAACATCCCTTCCAGGACAGGTAAGATGCTCTATAGCGCGTGACAAAGGGTTTTAGGAAGGAAGGATCAAGCTTTAACCTCGTATTCAATAGAAACCTACGTTTATCCTTATTAAGTGCGCTTATGTAAGTAGGTCATGTGCTGGCTCGCTTATCCTATACAAACAGGTGAAACCTGGAGCAAACCGATTGCCTAAATCACGTTATACAAGCAAGCAATAAATACACAAACGTTTATACGAACAAAGGAAAAAACAAGTGATGAAATCTCATGGATGAATTGATCCAAACCATAGATAGAACGAAGGCTTTCCCCTTATTCCGTAGCTTTAGTTCTTGCTCTTCAGATCTCACAATAGATTGTAAGGCAGTCAATTTGCAATCATCCTTTACGAGTGATTTTCTCATCTCTCTCTCATATGCTTGTCGGAATGTTATTTGGGCACCAAAAAGGGATCATATTTGCTTGCAGCCCAAAGCCGGTTTAAACCCGGCTTGGGTCCGGCCCGGGCTTGGAAGAGGGGTTATCCCGCATCACGTGATGTACGCATGAGACAGACCTGAATACAACAAGAAACCCCCCCCCCTAGCAACTGCTGGAACCCTTTGATGATGTATCTTTATTGATCCCTCTTCGAATCCCGGACGAACCCACATGCTTTCTCATTTCCTGCTTTAACAATCCTGCCCGACTACCCTACACGTGTCGCCTTGTTACAGTGTATGGCAAAATGATTTTAAAAAAGATTTAAAAATAAACATAAAAAACAGAAAACTCCGAACTCGCAGGAAATAAAAACCCGGAAAAGGAAATCGCGATAGGATGATACAAGACGGGGATATTCCAGCTGCATCTTAGGGGATGCAGTTTTTAGATCCCACAACTTTCCATGGTTCTTTTCTTTTCGCACCTGATAATGGAAGGTCGGAGAATGAAATTCTGACTTCAGACATTGCCCTATGAAGAATTAGAATGTAAAAGATACATGGAGATAAAAGACACCGCTAACCTTGGGCGGATTCGTCGTGCTGGCTCCTCGTCGCCTATTGCTCCATCTTCCCCTTTGAAGGTACCACTGAAGGGCAGATGCCTTATTGACGTTGTCGATATCCTTCTCGGTATCGAAGATGTCATCCTCTTTGTTGGAGATGGTATAAAGCGTTCGAATTGCTGTTCCGATCCAATTGCCTGCTCAGCTGGAATGTATTGATTTATTTCATCGCTTGCCTTGATATCAGACTGCAACTCTGGCTTATCATCAGTTGTCGTTCTCTCTTTAGTGAGCTCATAATTGGTTGGTGTGTCCACGGCTTGAAGCTCAAGTGGTGATTTTGCCTTGGTTTCGACTGGTGTAATATTCTCAACAGGCTCGTCGCCGTTTGACTGGTCACTCGGGCCGAGTTCAAGTTCTGGCTCCGCCTTGATTTCATCCGACGTCACATCCCCAACAAGGTCGTCATCGGTCGACGTATCACACGAATCGAGTTTAGGCTGTGACATTTCTGTGATTTCATCCGATACCACGTCCTCAACAGGCTCGCCGTCGATTGACTCGTCACTAGAGTCGAGCTCTGATTCTGACTTTGCCTTTATTTCGTCCTCAACAAGGCCATCGTCGGTTGATAGGTCGTTAGAGTCGAGTTCGCGTTCCAAGTTTTTCTTGATTTCACACGGCTTCACGTCCTCAACAAGTTCGTCATCGGTTGGTACGACACTTAATTCAAGCTCAAGCTGTGACTCTTCCTTGATTTCACCCGACCTCGCGTCCTCGACAGGCTCAGTGTTGGTTGACGTGTCACTCCCGGCGAGTTTAAGCTGCAATCTTGGCGGATTATCACTTGTTCTCTCCTCAACGGTCCCTTGGTCAATCGATTCATCACCAAGTTCGTGTCGTGACTGTAGCTCATCATTGCCTTCCGTTTCCTCCTCAGCGAGCTTCTCACTGGCCGATACGCCGATTTCTTTGATCTTGAATTGATACTGCAGTCCTTGCTTGCACGATGTCTCCAAATCGGCGCGTTCGTCTTCAGTTGGTTGCGGGTCATCGGGTTGGAGAAACAGATCTGACTCGACATCGCCAATAATTCCCTCTTCAGCGAGTACGTCATCGATCAATGCGTCGCTCACATTGAGAATGCTCTTAACGGCGCTCACGGCAGCCGTAGCGGATCTTCCCGGCTCTTTAGCAGAAGGATCTGCCATCATCCATTCAACTAAAATGCGTGGAAGCGTAGACATAAAACAAAACTCATAGGCACCCTCTCGGTTGGATATGTAGATATACAACAAATCCCCTAAGTCGCTTATGTGCAAATCACTAGATTGTTTATCGGCAACGGCAGCATAGCGCCCTTTATTCAGTGATAGCTGGCGGTATATTCCACTCGTTTTGAAGAATTTAGCATGTCCAATCTTGAATACAAAGTTCTGTCTTTGTGCGGAAGTTTTGACCCGAGGGCTGCGAAAATGTTTGGCTATGCTAATTGGATAGATTAGTAAAACCTTTAGGCCATATCGGCGATAAAACATACCGTAGAAGGCCTCTGGCTTGAGCTGCAGTAAAGCTACGAGTGATTGGTTCAGGAGCCGCATCTTCTTCAAGATAAGTTTTTTCTTCAATATTGCAGGATAGGTGTCGATCTTCCAATTCAGCCCAGAGAATGAGGGGCTCAAGGCCCCAAACATCCTCAGCGGGAAAGTCCAGCAATTCAACGCGGTCCAGAAATTGCTGTCGGAGGGGTTGTTTATCTCCAATGAGAAATCCCGAAGTTGCGGGAGAAAGTCTAACCTCGCCGTTTCTATGTCTGACAGGAAATATGGGACGGGATAGCAAGGACCTATGGTTGAGTAGGTGTCCGCACTCAGTCAAGGATTCGTTGAGTGACCAAAGCATTTCTTTCGCCTCATCGACTGATGTATCCCTGGGATCTAAATCCAATAAATCGTTGTAAATAAGACCGCAATCATACTTGGGGATCTTTAAAAATCCGGTGAAAAAAGATTTAAGGCCTCTGTAGTGGTCACTCAAGTCGATTTTTGTTGGCACAATCAGCTCTGGCGCCCAAACACAGCTTGACATGTGATACCACAGGAGCGAGCCATTGTGGACCACACCAATATAAGATTTATTACTGAAAAACGACCTGGTACTGGGTTAGACATAGAAGGCCGGTGTTAATAAAAAAGGTACTTCACATACCTGAGCTTCTCTTTGTCCTCATCTGAGAGTGTGGGAAGCAACTCGTCCAAAGCACGATAAAACTTTCGTAAATGTGGATACCAGAAGGTGGCAGTTGACCCCTGCGCCTTTTCTAGACTTGCAAGAACATCGACCCAGGAGTATGCAGGTGAAATTTCCAACGTTTCCTGGTAGAACTGGTTCAATACTCCACACTCTACCTCTGTGGATTCCCAACTTTCCGGAGTTGGAAGCACAGCGGGTTTCAAAAGCCAGTAATTTAGGTGGTGGAGTAGGCAATTGCTAGGTCTCGTCCAACTAGAATCTAGAAGACTAAGTTCATGTTTCTCAAACGAATCTCTGCGGCATTGTTAGATAGAAATGCACCAAAACTCTCAATCACGTCTGTCGAATTCAAGGCTGCCTACCTGACAAGTTGCCGAGCCTTTGCCGTATTAGGGGATGCTTCGCACACAGCGTGAAGGCGCAGGTAGAGCTCCATTACTCGACGAGGGAACTCTACTTTTCGCTGAGTATTCCCCTGTCGAATACAACGAAGCAAGTGGAGGTAAAAGTTCACATCGTCCTTCGTCCGAGAGCCAAGCTGCGACTCTAGAAACCCCCATGGGCCAAGGCCATCTTCGCGATTTAGTGGCTTGCCGAGTTGTACGAAACCAAACTTCTCATGGTCTAGCATGTATCTCTTGCAAATGAAGACGAGCTTTGGGACAGGAAGGTAGATTTCGGAAAAGGCCCGTCTCCCTCCATCTTCGCACAAAACTTTGATGTCCCTCAATTTTGACATTTCAGACGAGTCCTTTGCTATTGAGGGGCCGTTAACGCCCCACTCTGTACGGAAATAAGCCAAGAACCCCGCGGGGTCATGATCCGCCATTTCGGCCCATGTTGTGAGTAGTGGCATAACGTTCATCTTGTTTACCAAGAATCTGAAAGCTGGGTTTGAAGATGAGTGAGGGGAAACCAATCTTGAGAGAGAATCATGATGATATACAGCCAGCTAAAATACCGGATGGGGCGGCGGCAAAATCCCATGACGACCCGACCGATCGATCACAACCCGACCACCTGAGCGAGAAACACGTAGCGAGGCGAAAGCGGTCAGCCAGAACCCACCCAACACCGCGTAAGCACGTGAGGGGCTGGAATACATAGGAGGCCGGCAGGGGACAAGGTCCCCCGATTTTATTGACATACAAGCAGGGCAACCATGAAATGGCTCAATCTTGAAAGGGCTTCCGACATGACACGTCGGGCTCTGAATCTCGCATTTCGCGGGCAGGGTTCATGAAGCATTGAAGACTGTCAATAGTTACTGTGACCGCTAATTTTTGCCCATGGCGGTGAGGTCGAGCGGTGGGGTGCGTGCGGAACCCAAATGTCCACTTGGGCACCGATGATTTGACCGGCTGGCGCCAATAAGGCTTGCGAGATGACTGGAAATGGCTACCGATTAAAAATGGTTACTAACTGGACTGCTTGACGGAGTAGCGCGTGAAATCATGTAGGTAGAATGTACTCATGTCTTGCTTGCCTGCCCCGCTAGCTCCTCCAATACAAGGGGGTTGGTGCCACAAACAAATTGCATTGCCGAGATGAACTTGGGCCGACTCGATGATAAACCCTGTCGCCCGGCTTACCTGGCATGCCACTGAGTCGGCTCAATTATCCCGTGTACATTCGCAAGAATGCACAATGGTTCGACTGGGTGGCACCCGAGTGCTATTGTCTACTTGACCAGTCAGCCTGACCATCGGACATTAATTGCCAACGGTAACTGAATCAAAATGAAACTGGGCCACGCCCACGCATGCCTTTCCACGGCCCTATTCTAAAATTCCCTTTCAAACAAACCCTTATGCAATTAAGAAAACAATACAGAAATTAACCGAGTCTTTCTTGGTTTTTATTTTATGCTACTCAATCTACTTGTAACAGGGCGACGGCCATGACAGCGTAAGGTAGTCAGGCAGAGGAAATACGACTTATGCTAGAATACAAAACTAAAGCTTGACATTTACTTTCTCTGTTCCTAGGTCCTACTTTTCACATAGGCAAGGCCGTCCAGCAACTCTATCAGGGGTGCCTAAAATTGGTTATCATCCGGCAGCTTTTAAGCTTGCTGAAGTAGTACTGATACCCAAGGCCGGGAAGCGGGACTTGTCATCAACAAGACCGTAAAGACCTATCTCCATACTCTCCTGCCTAGGAAAAGGCCTGGAAAGACTTATATCTAGGAGGATAGTCTTCGCTGCTCTCATATTCCAAATCCTACACTCACAACAAGCAGGAGCCCCCCTAAAGAGACTAGCGGTGGACCTAGTGGCAGCGCCGATCCACGACATCGAGCAAGCCCTACTTCATGGGAAAGTTGTCACCCTGGTTACCATAGATATAGAAGACACATTCGATACAATTATAAGGAACCGTCTCATCCAAAGAATACAACAACAAGGATGGTCTACCACTCTAATCAAATATGTAGCCTCCTTAATAACCAACCGAGCAGCCAAGGTACATCTTCAGGAAACCATAACCAACAAACCCCTTAACTATAAGCTCTGCAAAGGGTCGCCCACCTTGCTTGTCCCCTTTCTGCTGTACACAGAACCAATATACCACTTAGATGACCCTCTGGCTACAATGCCAGACGCCATGAGCATAAAGAGCAGATACAGCACCCCAGCCCAGAGATATAGATATGCCGACAACACCGCCATGCTTAGGATCAGAACAGATCTAAACCAAACCGCTCAACTAGCTAAAGGGGATGTCGGGCGACTCCTAAAATAGGGCGGGCAAAACGGGATTAACTTTGACCCTAAAAAGACAGAAGTAATGTATTTCTCGCGCAAACGTACTCCACAACACGGTCCCGAAGAGTGCAGATAGCACGATGAAATAGCTGGACATATGGCTGGACCGGAAGCTTGATACGTGAAATGGGGAGGTAGGCCCTAGCCGCTACACCAAAAGGTCTACCTGTGCCTCGGTTCTGAGTAACACAGGATATTAGGGTCTATATAGCACAGATCTGCATCACTGGGTATTGTAGCCTAACTGCTAACTTTGCTGTGTGAAGCTTGTATTGTGCTGGCTGGGGCCACGATTTGGATACCTCTGTGGGTTGAAGAACTGGACCTCTAAGGATCTCAACTAATAGCATCTCTATGTGATGAAGTTCTCCCTATAACAGTTCCATTGCATGTTTTGATCCTCCCACTCTGGCTGGAAGGAATGTGTTCTATTTACCTATCCTACGAGAGATATTCTACAGATATCTCCCGCTTAATAAGTTGTTTGTAACAAGCTTGTCTGTTTCTATTAAATTGAGTAGTACGGCCTTCTTCTTCATCACAAGTATAAAAATACCACTGACGCCCACGCTGTGCCTGACCGTGCTAACCGCAAAGCTGCGAGCCTTACACCACCTGATGCGAAAAGGAGGCTCTTTGAGATGTAGGACAAGCCCCATGACTTGTCAACTGACCTAGACTAGGATTTCCTGTATAACAAAGGGCTCGCAGAGCCCTACTAGCTAGAGACAAGCATCCACAATACATCAATTTGATCCCCACCCTTGGGCAGGCTGCTTCAACGTATACGACTAGGCCTGCTAGAGCCCTTGTTCCTGGGCTAGGCAGCCCATTTCGTATCACCACCCTACAGGGCCTACATCACCCTACAGGGCCTACACCACCCTACAGGGCCTACACCACCCTACAGGGCCTACACCACCCACCCACCCACCCAACGCCTCCGGCAGCCCTCCGGGGGGCCTTGCTATGCTCTAAGATGACCTTCCTTTCATCCTCTATTTATTTATTTATTTAACTTGTTTAAATTTCCCCCTGCGGGGGTTTTGCCTCCGGTGGCCTAACTTTACTATTATACCTGTGACTTAGAATGTGATCTGTCAATGCGACGGAAGAAGTAAGCGGTGACAGCGGCAAAAAGAGCCAATTGCCACTTAGCTTTTCACAGTGGCTTGTGAATGTGGTGGCTGTTGGCTGACTAACAACTGATGACCTCCCATTAGGGAAAGCAAAGCTGGAAGGAATGAGACATCTTTGACTAAGGTTTAGAAGAACAATATGTAGAAGGCAGCTAGTTGAAGACATGGGCAGCTCGTGGGCTTAATGCATTAAAAATGGGGCGGTTTAAAGATTCCTACTGAACGTTCTGTAAAAACCAGGATAAGAAAAGAAATCTCGTTCCTCGAGCATCAAACACAACCCCAAAAAAGGAAAATTCTTCATCAATTGTTGGAACATTGAATCAACTGAAGGAATAACGTTACAGGAGGTTTGAGATGCCTTGAAGGCACCGGGCCCGGGGACAGGTCACGTGCCGACCTGTCACGTGGCCCGCTCCCCTCAACGCCTTCTTGACCCCGCAATAGCTAGCTTGGTTACATACATAGAGCAGCGACGATTATTACGAACTAGCAGCTGCTATTCCTGTGACCTTGACTGTGTCATAACAAACCCCGGGACCTACCCACATCAATTCTTCGTTGCAGATTCGGACAAAATTTGCTTCAGTATTCTGGAGATCGCGACGTCGGAAAAAAACAACCCATGAGAATCGTTTGCCGACTCGGACACTGATACCGATGTGGGGCCGCACCAAAGACTATGCTAGGCCAAAGTAGGTGAAGTTACCCCGCGCGATCTCATGAGATTTTGACAAGCAATGGGCGTAACTTGACTAGATTTGGGCGTCAAATGAGATTTCTTGACAAGCTATGGGCGCCATGGCAAAATGAACATGTATATAAATCATTAGATCAAATCCTCTTTTCCATCCGGCAATCTTCTAGATCCGTTTCTACCTCACTATCAAGTCTTGATCCTTGAAATCTTTAAACGCAAAGATGACTTCAAACAACATGTCATATCTCATCGCTGGAGCGGGAGTATTCGGTGTATCAACCGCTTACCATCTGATTAAAAAATACCCTAACGCATCAGTGACTCTTGTTGACCGAGATGCCTTCGATGCGGACAGTCGGGTGGCTGCATCGTGGGATTGGAATAAGGTGGTACGCGCCGACTATGACGATATCGTGTACTGTCAGCTAGCACTCGAGGCACAAGATGTCTTCAAGTTTGACTCCCTTTGGAAGCCATACTTCCATGAAACCGGGGTCTTTTGGCTGTGCCGCAGCGACTACGCTCAGAACGTCATCAGCAACTACAAGAAGCTAGGAAGGAAGGCAGACATATCAGCGGTATCTGTCGAAGAAGCACGCAAGATATACGACGGAATTTTTGAAGAGGCTGACTATACTGGCGTGAAAGAGGTACTTGTCAATAAAACCAGCGGTTGGGCCGCTGCAGGAGATTGTTTGTTGGCTGTTACACGCAAAGCGATCGAGCTTGGTGTCAAGTATGTGGCAGCTGATATTTCAACATTGAAGTTTGACGACCGGGGAAATTGCTGTGGTGTCAAGACGAAATCTGGGGAAATCCTAAAGGCTTCAAACGTCATTCTTTGCACTGGAGCATTCACGCCCAAATTGCTAGAACTGAGTGCCGCCAGCAGCGGCCTGGCTGACCTTCGACCCGGCGCGAGGATCGTGGCAGGTGGCATTACGACAGGAATGACACAACTTGATGAAGAATCATACAAGACTTATGCCAATATGCCTGTTGGCTTCCAAGGTTATACTGCAGAAACAGGTGAATATCCCCTAAAGTGGGAGACATCGTTCGGATTGGCTGATTGAAACGCAGGCCCATTCATTGGCAGTCTACCGCCAACTAAAGACAGGGAACTTAAATGGTGGGGGCAGACGATTTTTAAAAATACTCACGAGGTATTACCTGGCCGCTTTATTTCGATACCGCCTCCGGAAAGGGACTACGCACAGTGGAAGGTCTCAAGGAGACTCAAAGATGATATCAACCATGCAAAGCATGTCTTCTATGGAAACAAAAGCACAAACTGGAAGATGAGTAAACACAGGATTTGCTGGTAAGCGACATTATGACAGACCATAACGGCTGGTTTACTGATATTTCGAAAGGGATGCCTTCACTACTAGTGGGGACTTCATCATTTCTCCGCACTCGGCCTCAAATGGACTCTACATTGCGACCTGCGGTTCATTCCATGGCTTTAAGTTCTTTCCAGTATTAGGAAAGTACATTCTACAAATGTTAGAGGGTACTTTGTCACCAGAGTTGGCAAAGAAGTGGGCCTGGGACCGGGAGCGCCCAGATCCATCCTTCAACCCAGAGTGGCCAAGAGCGGAAATGAAAGACTTGTTAGACATGACATCTAAGCTGTAGCCATGCCAACTTGCACTTCAGAATATTTGTTCGTCAATATTATTTATATACATCTGTATTAAACATTTGACCGCACTGTAGCATTATATCACCTCGCTATCTATATGGGTTTCCAGGTTGAAACTCAGGCTTCCATAATCCATTGGCTTCCTTGATGATGCGTGGTGGCCACCCTGATGGTGGACACATGACTAGTCAAGTAGGAGGAGCCTTAGAGCTTTGGGACCTTCGGTCCCTGTAGTGAAGGAATCAACCTACATACAACTTTATTTCTCAGTCCTAGTGACCCCCTAATTCGCATCACTTGACCAGTAACTGTAAATCTTTAAGGAAACAATAGACGATTCGAAGCGTTGGCATCGAAACGCTCAATGCCTCGCCTTCCCGCAATGGCTCACCGATGATATTTTTGATTTCCATAAACTGCCCCTTCTCAATGTCTTGACACATGCTTGGTTTAAACATTGCCTCTGCTGGATATTGTTGCATAACATAATCGATCAAACCATCTTGTAGGATAATACCGCGTGGTTTTGCAACAACTTTGATCTCCAGGATTATAGGTAAAAACAGGTCGTCGATTATGTGCTTGCTCATGCGCATACGGGAGCTATCAGTGCGTGGAATAGCGGCAACCGAGTTGAATGAGGAATTGTAAGCAAGTTTCTGCCATTGATTCCGAGTAACATCAGTATCGAGGGTAATTTCAATACTACCCGAAGGGTTATAAATTGCAATGTAGCGTCGTGCGGCAGCTTCGGCTACCTCCTTAGGTGCCTGAGGACTGGCAAGGGGTCGGATCTTTTGAATGTCTGGGTCGGTTTGATGGACTTTGCCATTGGGGGGAAGCGATGCCCCCGTGTAAACTACACTGCTAATTATAAGATTTGTAGGAAACTTTGGGATGGTGGGCTTCTCGATGTTCAATCCATTTTGAGCCAGAACAATAATCGTTTTGCCTGGTACAATTGCAGGGGAGATGAGATCGGCCACCGTCAGAGGTATGCCTACAAGATTCTTAGTTGCAACAAGGACAAAGTCGAATAGAGCAGCGCCCTCTTCCAAAACATTTGGTATGTATTTGGTGACTTTGCAAAGATGGTTGTTAGTTAAACATCGCTGTTCATTATTTACGCAATCTACCTGCTGTTGGCCTCCAAGGTTTGATATTGAGTCCATACTGAATTGATTCGATGTCGATACCATTCTGCATAACCCGTTCGTAACTTGATCTTAAGACGGCGGTAACTTCAGCCTAACCACCATTTTCCAAGCCATAGGCACACCCGGTCCCAATGGCTCCAGCTCCGACTAACAAAATCTTCTCCTTGGTCATGATGGGTGTTCCCGGCGATAATAGCGTTTCGCGTCACTGATTGGGGTTTGGGGTGGCGGTGGTATTTTTGCAAAAGAATAGCCAATCCTTCTAAATCAAATCAATTTCGAAACTCTTGATATTCGTGACTGGAAAGTGAGACATGAGCGCGATATAAAGTCTGTGGCGAGACTTTTTGTACTTTTTCTATGTTTCAACAGGCCACTTGTGGCATATCAAAGATTCATCGCGTAGGGGAAACATGCCTCTATTTCAGTATGAACCCGACCTTACGAGGTTTATCGTAGCGACTTTTGACCTGCTCGCCGACTCTTGCTTCTTTTAAAGTTTTTGGGGTGCTAAAGAGGGGCCATTAGCCTGTCACAAAGGTTTAATGCTCCCACCACATTGTCGATTTTCTCAATTGGCTGTTCTTGGCATCCACCCTCACCGGAATTCGTTCCGAGTGCTCCGAGTGCTCCGAGGCTAAAGGCATAAATCAATCCATAGTCAACACTACAGATATGGTTAACCGAATGTGGGTAGGTCCCAGGGGTTTGTTATGATACAGTCAAGGTCACAGGTAATAGCAGCTGCTAGGCCGTAATAATCATTCGTTGTTCTTGCATCTAACTAAAAGCTAGCTATCGCGGGGTCAAGAAGGCGTTGTGAGCAGGTGCACGTGACCTACCTCCAGATCCGGCGCCTTCGAGCCTCAATGAACGTTATTCCTTCAATCAATTCCAACGATCCAACGATCCAACACCGAATTAAGCTGGTTTATGCATTGCACGAGAGACATGCTGAAAGGGTAATGGCGTTTTTGCAAAGGGAAAGAGAAGTAGAAATGTCCATTGGCTGAGTATTATCGATATTAGATAGTGATAAATAAAAATCCCTAAAGCTCGAGCATGTGATGCTGAAGACTGTTTACCAAGACAGGTTATAGTTTGATGCCTCGGACAAATGACTTTGAATAGGAACGTGTGGGGTATTTGCTAACGAACTTGAGATGATTTTCTGTAGGGTAGTAATGGACATAGTTTGACATGTCGGAGAATTATGGAACACAAGCTGATGCGTGAAACAGGCCACCAGGTACGTCTGTAGATTCTAAGGATACGTTCGTGACATGAAACCTTATTTAGCTTATCCATCCCAGTTGTAACAATCTAACCTGATGTGTCGCTTTGCGAATCTCTAACTGAAAGAAAGAAAGAAAAAAAAAAGAAAAAAAAAAGATGGAAAAAAAAAAGGGATCCGATATTAGTGCCAGCTTACTCGGGCGTCGTAGATAACAAGGAGTCACTCACGCGATGCTCCATTTTTGCATGACAAAAACGGGCAGCACGTGGACATAGGTACTGGTTGGATTGTGGCATTACTAGTACCGTATTTGCGGTACATACTTGGGGATAGCCGACCCACTTGAAATGCCACGCCATCCGTGCTTTGGCGCACAGGGTCCAATTTGCTGGCATGTGTAAACAGGGTAGGATTAGGTACCTTGCCGCATTGCTGATAATTATGTAAGGCTCGCCGCTGATGAGCCAACCAGCATCTCCATCGCCCCAGCACGTGTTTTCTTGACGGCATGATACCATTGGTGGGACCCGCTGTGCACGTTCGGTTCTATATGAACTGGATAGCCTCGTCCATGCTCTGCAAGGGGACTCCTTTCTAGGAGGGGGGTGTGCTATGTGCTAACCCTGGGATGATCCATCTACGTGTACACAACTATGCACATGGCTGAAAATTTGTCAATTCCTAGGCCCTGTTCCCATCTGAACAAGAAGGGTAGCCCAGGAGCTTCATGAACCCATACAATCGACATATCCGGTTTGTCTGTCACGCTCTGTGGATACCAAAACAATGCCTCGTATTCCTCTAACTGAGCGAAGGCACCGGTTGCGTATCCTTGCTGCTTCACCCTCCGTGGGTAGGGCCGCTGTGCACATCAAGCAATTAGTCTTGTCGATTCTCCCTCCCGTACGCAGTAGTTCTATTCAGCGCTGCCTGCTCATATTGCCTGCTTATATCTCGAGGGATTCAGCCTGATTCCCCACACACGCCTGGGCATTTAAATTAAGTATGGGATTTGGAGAGGGTTCCTTGACCCACAGGGCCGCATCTGTCTTACAAAATTTCGGCGCTGGTCCGTCCCTCTGGTACCTTGCAGAAAGCTTAATTAATAAATAGTACATTGCTGACGCCAATCTCGAAGCAGAAGGAAGGAAACAATAACGTATCAGTGTAACCCTGAAGCCCACGTGCAGGGTGGTATTTCCACCGACTGCTACGGTATTCGGTCAAATCACTACTGCCAATATGTGGAGTGGAAGGAAGCAGCGAAATGAACTCGTTAGAGTAGCGAATGATGATCTTTGCAGCCAGTGACCCATGCTCATGTCAAGTTTCAGGCTCATGATTCCGCATTTCTTGATTGGGGACTGCCTGGTTTCTAGAAGCCGATGCTCAGCAGGGGCCCTGGAAAGCTTGTTTCACACAGACCCTATCCCCATGTTATGCGCCCTAAGCTCCTGTTCGTGGGCGAGCTGACCTGATGTGATGGGGTTCTTGTTTTTGGTGACGGGGGCTACGACTAAGCGGGGCTAGGGGTCAGCGCTAGGCAAGCCGGTCTTGTTGTCCATCAGTCACAGAGTTGTTGTATTTCTTTTTCTCTTCTTTTTTGGTTAACAAGTGTTTCGACCAGAATTTGGCCATTTGTATATTCACTACCGAAGGAATTTACTCTTGCGTTAGGTTCGCCATGAAAGGACAAGAAAAGGTAACATATTGAATATAATTAACCACTAATTAATGCCCAAGGGAGACGACAGGATAGAAAATTTGTTCCACGGGTCATATTCCAAAATACGTTTTTACGATAATAATTCAAGCCCGTGGGCTTCCGGACACCAGAAGATACTAGCAACCAGTGCCATTAATAACTTTGATTCCTTCTACAAAACGACTGAACTAATTCCGAACACCAACGATGTCTGACGAATACGATTATTCCCCGAACTCCGATGACAGCCAATATTATGACGACGAAAGGTACAAATCCACACGCGAATGCATCTTTTTTATTCTTTCAATGCCAGTCGCTTATTTGTTGACTCAGCGATGAATACTTCGACAGCGTTGAAGAAGATGAAGAGGAGGATATGCCTCTTGGTCTCCTGTCGCTTGACAACGGCTGGGACCTAGAGCAGGCCAAGAAGTTCAATGGTGAACCACCCAAGCTGGTCCGCGCTTGCGTGCATGAGCTTTTCGAAAATCGAGCACAAAGCCAACCCGACGCAACCGCCATTGATGCATGGGATGGCCATTTGACATATTCAGAGCTGAATTATGCAGCCAATAGGCTGAGCCATCATTTGGTAAACACTTTTGGTGTTCAACCCGATGACTTGGTGCATGTGTGCTTTGAGAAGTCTGTCTGGGTTTTTGTCTCGATTATTGCAATCAACAAAGCTGGCGCTGCTTGGGTACCTCTCGACCCCGGGCACCCTCTGCAGCGCCAGCAACAAATCGTCCAACAAACTCGTGCCAAGCTTGTCTTAGTTTCACCAACCAACAGAGAGATATGCGGCGGATTGGTATCTGAAACCCTTGAAGTGTCGTCCGATCTTGACCAGCAACTCATCGACCAACTTGGGCTTACTCCATTTGGAGTCGAAGTCGCCACCAATCCCGACCAGGCGGCATACGTTCTTTTCACCTCTGGAAGTACTGGTGTCCCAAAAGGATTTGTCATGGAGCATGGATCTGTATGCACTAGTCAAACCGCCATCAGCGACCGACTGAGAATGACAGAGAGTGTCCGGATATTGCAATTCGCCTCCTATGTATTTGACCTCTGCATCGGTGAAATCGTGGGCCCCTTGATCACAGGAGCGGCTATTTGTGTTCCTTCTGATGATACTCGCATGGGTGGGTTGGCCGACTTCATCAATGAGAAGAGGGTCAGCTGGGCATTTCTTACCCCCAGTTTTGCGCGCACTTTGAAGCCTGAAGACATCCCAAATCTTGAACTTCTCTTACTGACAGGAGAGGCTGTTGGTAGAGATGTCTTTGAGACCTGGGTTGGCCGATTGCGCCTTACCACTGGTTGGGGGCCTGCGGAGACGTGCGTATTTAGTACATTGCACGAGTGGTATACCAAGGATGAATCACCCCAGACCGTGGGTCGAGCAGTTGGAGGTTTTTGCTGGATTGTTGATGAAGCTGACCCCAGCAAGCTCTGCCCAGCAGGTTGCGTTGGAGAGGTGGTTATACAAGGGCCGACTATATTGCGAGAATATTTGGGAGATCCGGTCCGTACTGGAGCATCCACCATAACTAAACTGCCGAATTGGGTACCGCAGCGAACCTCTCCACACTGGAACCGGTTTTTCAAATCAGGAGACCTTTGCTACCACAACTTCGACGGCACCATCGAATTCATCAGCCGCAAGGATACTCAAGTTAAGATTCGTGGTCTCCGAGTAGAACTGGGCGAGGTCGAATATCACCTGAAGATAGCTCTCAAAGGAGTGAACCAGGTTATTGTGGATGTTCTCCATGGGGATGTTGGAACGATGCTTATCGGATATTTCTGCATCGACAATGCAACGAAGATCACCGGTGCGGGAATTGACCCAAAGGCAGAAAGTTTTCTTCTCCCACCTACAGCCGAACTGAAAGCACAGATGAGGGACGCACTTAGTGAGCTGGGTGTTGCCCTGCCTAATTACATGGTCCCTACATTGCTTCTTCCGTGCCGGTATATGCCGGTCATCACGTCTACTAAAATTGACCGAGCTGGACTTGGTCGCATGGCGAAAACTCTCTCACGGGAGGTCCTTGCAGCATATTCTCTGGCGACGAGTGAAAAGTGTGAACCAGCCACGGAAATGGAAATACGCGTGCAGGAAATATGGTCGAGCGTCCTTCAAATACCGAAAGAAACTATCGGGAGACACGATAACTTTCTCCAAATTGGTGGAGACTCTATTACTGCCATCCGCTTCTCCAACTATGCACGCCAGATTGGCATGCAGATTTCAGTAAAGGATATCTTTGCTGATCCTCGACTGTGGACTGTAGCTTCCAAAATTGTCGAACTCGAAGTACTCTCATACGAAGCAGCAGCGTTCAGTTTGTTGCCGACTGATCAACTTCGGTCCATGAAATTGAAAGTTCAGGATCAATGCAACCTGTCCTGTACCGACGAAATTGAAGATGTCTATCCTTGCACAGGCCTTCAAGAAGGCCTCATGGCTCTCGCTGTCAAGCAACCGGGATCATACATAGCCAAATATGTCTACCGCATTTCTGAGCACATTGACGAGGACCAGTTCAAAGCAGCATGGGACCGAACGTTAGAGTTGTGCGGTAATCTACGTACTCAGATTATAGCACATGACGGCATATCTATCCAAGCCGTCATTCGGCATAAAGCCTCGTGGGAGTCTATGGAGAGTTTACACGACATGGTGGATAGAACCAAGCGGATCAAGATGGCTTATGGGTCTCGACTATGCCGCTACGCATACATTCATGAAACTAATGACCAGCGATACTTCGCACTTATCATCCATCATGCTGTGTTTGATGGCTGGAGTCTGAATCTTGTTCTTAGTACTCTTCAGAATGTGTACCACGCAAATTCATGCTTGGAGTTACAGCCATACTCCAGCTTTATTAATTACACCCTCCAGCTCGACCACAATGCAGCTAGTCAATTCTGGAAAGAGCACCTGAGTGGTGCCCAACGTGCCATCTTTCCATTAAAAGATTCGACTCAAGCTACTCTTCCAGCAAGTCAAATTTTGAAATTAAATATTCAACTTGCCAAGACCTCAGATAGCTCAATCACGAGGGCGACTGTTCTGCGTGCAGCATGGGGAATGGTACTTGCACGATACTGCGATACTAATGACATCTGCTTTGGAACCGCTGTATCTGGACGCCAAGCCCCGGTGCCTGGGATTGATAACATGGCTGGACCAGCGGTAGCTACCTTGCCTGTGCGAATACGCTGGGACAATGAGACCTCTGTGTCAAGTTTTCTTCAGAATGTTCAGGACCAAGCTAATGATATGGTGGCCTATGAACAGTTTGGTTTACACAATCTCATCAAACTCGGACTAGAGATTCAAGAGATTTGCGACTTTACAAGCCTGCTAGTTATTCAGCCTGTACATCATATTGCTGAGAGGGCAGGCGAAAGCAAGGCGATGATGCTACCAATACAAACCCAAGATTTGGATGATGAAGCAATTCGTGGCTACTTTACCTACCCTCTGGTTTTACAGGCCATAATGCATGATGAAAATGTCGAACTCATGTTCCTTTACAACCCCGTCATTATCCCTGAGCCGAAACTTGACGGTTTTGCTCATCATATTAAGCAAGCTGTCGAACAACTCCAGTTCAATCGCACTGCCTTAATGGAGACCATAACTATCAGGAACGAATTGGACTTGAAAAAAGCCATTGAATTCAACCCGGAAGACCCAAAGATAATCGGGGCCTGTTTGCATCACCTTGTTGATGAACAAGCAAGTCGCCAGCCTGATGCTATTGCAATACATGCTTGGGATGGCAAATTGACATATTATCAGCTGAATCAAGCAGCTAATAGACTTGCTGTATACTTGGAGAGCATTGTTAATTTAGGGGACATTGTACACCTTTGCTTTGAAAAATCAATATGGTTCTTTGTCTCTCTACTAGCGGTTAATAAGACAGGTGCCGCATGGGTTCCATTGGATCCATCTCATCCTATACAGCGTCAACGACAAATCATAGACCAAACCAAGGCAAATCTTGCCCTAACATCGCCGGCAAATCTTTCTTGGTGCTCTGAATTAGTCGCTAGTGTTATCGAGGTTTCTTCCGGATTGGACCAGGAGTTAGTGGATGAATTCGGTCATTCGCCCCAGCCACCTGCCAGAGATACTACTCCAGAACATGCTGCATATATTCTCTTCACCTCTGGCAGTACTGGTATACCCAAAGGTCTGGTTATGCAGCATGGTGCTGTTTGCAGCAGCCAAACCGCCATTAGTAAGCGGCTTGGTCTAACATCTGATGTTAGAATCCTCCAATTTGCATCATTTGTGTTTGATCTCTGTATTGGAGAGATTGTTGCACCGCTTATATCTGGAGCTACATTATGTGTTCCTTCTGAAGAGACTCGTATGTCTGGACTTAAAGAGTTTATTAACGAGATGAAGATCAACTGGGCCTTCCTTACTCCATCATTTGCTCGTACTCTTAATCCAGACGAGATGCCTGGTCTTGACCTCCTGCTTCTCACTGGAGAGGCTGTTAGCCGGGATGTGTTTGAAACATGGGTTGGGAAACTGCGCCTTGTTACTGGTTGGGGTCCAGCTGAGACGTGTGTGTTTAGTACTCTTAATGAGTGGTATTCCAAGGATGAGTCGCCACAGAATGTCGGCACACCTGTTGGTGGCTACTGTTGGATTGTGGATCCAGAAGATCCTCAGCAACTTGCTCCTATTGGATGTGTGGGAGAAGTTGTAATTCAGGGCCCGACTCTACTTCGCGAATATCTTGCCGATCCTGAAAGAACTCAAGCATCAACTATTACGTTGCTTCCTGATTGGGCCCCTCGCTGTTCATTGCCTAACTGGAACCGCTTTTTTAAGTCGGGCGATCTTTGTTACTATAACCCAGATGGCACAATTGAATTTGTTTCCCGAAAAGATACGCAAGTCAAGATTCGCGGTCTACGTGTCGAGCTAGGTGAGGTTGAGCATCATCTACGGGCTTCGCTTTCTGGAGTTAAGCAAGTTGTGGTTGACGTGCACCGAGATGAAGCTGGGACCAATCTTGTGGCATATTATTGCTTTAGTGATGATACACGCCAAGGATCCATTGCAGAAGATGATATTTTCCTCCCTGTTACCGTTGACCTAAAAAGTCAATTAACGGCTGCGGTTGGTCAGTTAACAGTGGCTCTACCAAGTTACATGGTTCCGACAATGTTTTTCCCTTGCAAGTTCATGCCGTCTATTACTTCAACAAAGTTGGATAGAGGTGGGCTTAAACGCATAATAGCCAAGCTCAATCGAGAACAATTGAATAAATATGCTCTTGCCGATACTGAAAAGAGAGCTCCAGCCACGCCTATGGAGGAACGGATCCAACGAATATGGTCAACAATATTGAAAATCCCAGCAGGAAGCATTGGTCGAGATGATAGCTTCCTACGCATTGGAGGGGATTCTATTACAGCGATACAATTTGTCACCTCTGCACGTGAGGCTGGCCTAATTATTACTGTTAAGGATATCTTTACCGATCCTCGATTGTGCGCTATAGCTACTCATATTGTGGAGACTGATGAGACCACTCCGTATAAGACTGAGCCATTCAGCCTATTACCAAAAACTGAAGTTGATACTATTAAGTCTGCCATTCGAGAAATATGTCAACTAACAGATGATCGTGTCATTGATGACGCTTACCCTTGTACAAGTCTTCAAGAAGGTCTTATGGCGTTGGCAGTCAAGCAGCCCGGCTCATATATTGCAAAGTATGTCTACCGCCTTCCTCAAGATATCGACCGAGAACGATTTGAAACTGCATGGAGTGAGACTATTAAACTCTGTCATAATCTGAGAACTCGAATTGTGGCACGAGATGGGGTATCTATCCAAGCCATTGTCCAGGAAGATCCTTCTTGGGAGCAGGCTGATGGTTATAACCTCCGATCTTTTATGGACACAACCAAAGCTATTAAGATGCAGCATGGCTCTCGATTATGTCGTTATGCATGGATATCTGAACAAAGTAGTGAACAATATTTTGTACTAATACTCCACCATTC